>WURT03290762.1:0-25107 GCA_009936505.3 Holothuria glaberrima
TGTTATGTTATGTTACTGTACAGTAGCCTAGGCCCCCTACTCCCTAGGCTAACTGAACAGTTTATCATTATGGATCTTGTCCCATATCTTGCCTATTCCTTCCTACGTATGTTATGAACTGGTCTCTTAGATGCAAACTGGCAAGATCTGGGACAAGATCCATCATTATTTTTAGGCCTACTGTAGCCTAGGCTAGGCCCCTAATTAATTTTACCTCTTTTAGTTTTAAGTTTTGGATAGGCCTAGGCCTACTAGCCTATGTAGCCTATTGGGTAAACGCTTTAATTTTAATGCAGTCACCCCAATAAAGTATTGTATAGGGTAAGGGCTGCTAATTCTGACCGCCTAGACAATATTTTATTGAATTGAATATCAGGAAAAGGATGAACAAACATCAAGTAAACCTTGGAGAAGCTTACACTAGGCCTACCTACTTTCATGCCACATTTTCTAATTCATCTTGATTCATTCTAAGTTGCAAATATTTTCATGAATAAATCTGCTGTCCTTGTGACCTTTTCCCAAACAAGGATTTTTATGGAATTCCATAAGAATAGACAACCAATGTTTTAAGCCTTTTGCTCGATGTGAAAATATAACAGCAGACTTTCAATGCTAATCCTCTTATGAGAAATATCAGTTTAGATCATGTTTACATCAAAACCCCAATAAAAATTGTTCCTTCCATCTTTTGTGAGGGGTAGTCATAATTACCAACAGGTAGTTGGCATGTGTTGCTAACTCCTACCCCTATTTAATATGCAGTGCTAATTTGCATATTCATAACGACTAAAATAGTTTGGTGCCCACATGGAAAAGAGAACACTTTTTACTTCATGTTTTATTTATTCAAAAATTTTTTTCACACTCTCCCTTATGCCATGTAATGATCAAATATTTTGGACACTCCCAAATCTCAACAGTCAACAACTTTCAAAATTACCTTACTGTACATGAAAAATTCTGGCCGACTTTCCCCCATTGAAATAACACAGTGACTCGAGTCACTGAAATGAGTGTACAGTAGTTGACTGGACTTGCCACAAAAAGGAGTGACTTGGTTACAACTCTGTTTATCCTACTGTAGCTTAAGTTACAGCCTACAGTACAGTATGTGTACAGTTCTGTACCAATAGCGTGAAACACATTTTTTGATTGTATTTTTCAGAATTTATCCAAATGTACATCAATTCTCTTCCATATTCAGTAAGCTACAGTACAAAGACCAAGTCTTTCATACAGCATTGAAATGACCTCGCAAATGTTATTGAGATATTGGTGACCACACTTTAATATGTTTCACGCTATTGGTACACGGTAAACCTGGTACACATACAGTAGGCTACAGTGGCAGGGCTCGATTTTAACAGTCATCAGAGACAACCAAAATTTGTGAAGGACAACCAAACAGAAAAGAGTTGGTTGACCATCGGACACCCAAGTACATGCAAAAAGAACAAATGGCTTCTAGGCTTACTGCAAAATTTATTTTTGGGCAACTAAATTTTTTTTGGGCAACCAAAAGATGGAAGACGGGTTGTCCGATTGACAGCCAGAAAATTTTCTTAAAAATCTAGGCCTGAGTGTAGTTGAGTAAGCTTAGGCTAGTGTGATGATTTATTTGGATCAAAAACATCTTCGGAAAAGAAACATTTCTCGTTGAAAAATCAATCCTACAAAGTCAAGATCAGGTGTCTCTTGTCATGATGGTGAAGTTCAGGGCTCTTGATAGCCGGTATCGCATCACAGTTTGCATCATAAAAGCAGCACTCCTGCAACCCAATTTCTTGCATGGATCCCGTGTTTGTGATGCAAATACAGTATTGAAGGTTTAACTTTTTAATATGTACAAACCACTCGTGTGAAAAAGGGGAACTTGATAATTTGTTGAAATGCAAACAAAACATATTTTGAACCATACTGTACGTAGATAAACAATTTTCAACACCTTCAGCAAGCAAAATTTGAGTCACCAAATTTGTTTCATTTTGTTACCATATGCACAGTATGTATTTTTCAGGCAATAAACTACTGTACATTTACCTGTCGTAAGCTTTCAGTGGCTTTTACTATTACCAGTCCTTTACTTTTTTCGTACTTCACAAGCGTTCTCGTGCAAGCTACAAATTTTGAGTGCTACTGTTGAAAATGAAACACCTGTGCTTTCAATCTAGAGATATTTAATTTATTAACCTGCAATATGAACATAAAATTAACTATGTCCACAATGTACTGTACACTAATGCATGCCATATTGTCATCACAAGAAAAATAGGCTACGGAGGCAGTCCTTTACACTCACATGGAAAGAATGCAGAACTTGCTTAGAGACAAACTTTCGATCCAGATTTAAAGTGTACGTGTATCAACTGAAAATGGTTTGAAAAGGTCGTTTAAACTCTTGGTATTTCATCAGTGATAGTTTATTGCATCTGTGATCATGTACAGGTACACAAATTTTCGGAGTCCCCAAATGAAGATACAGTATTTTAGTCCCGAAATTTATGGTTTGATCACACATTTTAACTACTGTACTCTGTACACATAGCATCACTAATTCCAAGAGCAAGACCCTTCCTCATAACTACTAAAAAGAAAAAAAAACCTTATGTGGGCAAAAACAACAAAAATGTTTGGGTCGCATGTGTAAAAGACTCTCAAATACTGTAACAATCTGTGACATAATTGCAACATTTACTCTGACAGATTTTCCTTGCGAGGCACTTTTCTTCAGAGTGGCATTGTACTTTGGCCATTGCCTAACATGTTATGTATATGTATAGGTCTACACTACAAACCGAACCTAAGGCTGTATTTCTGAAGGGTTATCCCCATGATTTCTACTAGTGCACAGAAGAAGTAAAGCCCACCTTATTTTTGTATTTAACCTGTTCGTTGATATTTTATCTGTTTTCTTAACATGTTGCTGAGTATACTGTAGTTTGCTTGTTAAGGATTCTCACATTAAATCTTATGTTGAAGAGCATTTTGCCACAAGGTCAAGATTCTATGTTGATCCAAACCCAAAGGAACTGTTGGAACCTGATCCAACTCAAATGGCCAATCAATCACAAATGTCAATTTATAGGGAATGGGGAAATTCATCTTGATTTGGACAATGATCTCCTCTCAAAATCTAAAAATATCAGTGTATATTCACACTACAGGGTGTAGGCAATATAGATTTAGTATGGACTGTGAATGTCAGTGTTATTGAAGGAGGACCTCTTAGAAATGCATAGATTAATTTTTCTCCCCATGGCCCTGGCTTCTTCCCCCTCAACCTTTCAGAAAATGCCAAGGCCTTATAATGAGTGTTGCTCCTCCCATAAAATAAGTAACGTCATACTAGTATCTACTGTAATGTAGATGCTAATCATGAGTTTTTTAAGGGAGGTTGTTAAAGTGAAAGCCACTTTGGAAGACTGGTGATATTAAGGTGCTATCAATTCCATGGTTGCGAAAATGATTACGCTCGGGACTACCTTATTTTGAGCAGGACAACCAAATTTTACAATATGGTAGTCCTTCGGACAACCATTGCTAAATCCTTAAAATCGAACACTGCAAATGCATGTATGGGCATGAATCTGTAATCTGTCAAAATTTACTGTGACATAAACTGCTACAATATTGACAAAAGTCTATGCAAAATTGCAATTTGCATAGTGGTTTTGCACAATTTCTATTTCTTATCGTGAGCCCTGATGAAGTTACATTGCGTAAATGGAACTCCTTTGGAGTCCACTTCTCCCATTGCCTCATGTGGTAACATAGTAGGCCTAGTTACTGCACAGTGCATTGAGTGCACTAATCCAAAAATTCAAGTGACAGTTGTTTACTGTGTGTAGCAGGCTTTGCGGCATATTTCTTCTTCTCCGATCATGAAATATGCCCTGCAGCCTGCTATGCAGGCAACTACTATCATGATTAAACTTTTTGAATAGTGCACTGTAACTTGGCCTACCTAGGCCTAATGCCTAGTTTAAACAGCACATTTTTGTCAAAGTTGACAAAATAACAACTGGTGATCCTCTTTACCATATTTGCTTTTGTCACATATTCTGCACATTGCTCAGTAAATTTTATGGTTATAGCATACTCACATTTATGCTGGCTGGAGGTATCATGAGTCAATACTTTACAAAAAAAAAAAATTTACAGTTATAAAATGAGTGCAACCTTGCAGTAATATTTTCCAATGTTTCCAGCATCCTGCAGTGATGGACTTTAACGGTCGTCCGGTCGTCAGTGACGACCAGAATTTATGATGGATGACCAGAAAATCAGTAAAGGTAGTCCTGTGGACTACCAGATTTTTTTGCCTCCAAAGCAAAGCAAAGCTATAGTAAAAGCCTACAAAGTCTGCTATAAAGGTGAAATACAAAAAGATTTATACTCACCAATTTATTGTTCACAAAAGACCAGCGACAGTACTGTAATAGACCAAAGAACTAACATACTGTACCTGTAGCTCTCTGTATTCTAGTAAATTTGACTTTCAACTTGACCTTTCAACCTAGAGAGGTTGTTTGAAAGGCCATAGTAGTCCCTAAGGTGAAAGTAGAGGTGAAGCAGGGAAACTGCCTCAATGATACTTTAGTATTATGATGTGAGCGCACTTACAAAAAAAAAAAAAAATTAAGCCAGAGTAGTATTACTGTATCAGTAACTTAAATTCTGTACAGTATATGAGAAAAAGGGGTTTTATTTTTCATTAAAAAATTTCCAGAATTCATTGAAGTTGTTAATCACACTGCTTATAGACTGAAAGAGGGTAATCCTTCTCTTGTTTAATAGGTTACATTGCCTTTGTGAAGACAAAACTTCAGCTGGATTAGGGACCAATTTAAACTTAGGTCTGTAGACATGTGAATGTGATGCTTGCCTGTTTGGTGTAAAAAGCATTTAAAAATGATAAAAATAGCCACAATTCCCATTAAAGGGGCTGATTTTTTTCACAACTGTTGAGATTTACTCACATCTTGATAGTTAATGGTCAAACTACAGTACTGTAAGAGATTCTGCTCATCTGACATACAACTGAAATGGCAATGATAGGGTACAGTAATTAATGATTAAAATCATTTATTACAACTTTGTGACCAGACACTTTTTACCATTATGTAGTAATTATATGCAATCCCTTTCCACAAAAACAATACAATTTCTCACATTTTCAGTAAATGTAGGAAATGAAACATGAGTAATGAGAAGCATTGTCATGCAATGATTTCTTTCAGACTCGTCACAAAAATAATCGATGTCAACTCATTGAGCCCCTTTAAAATCCATCAAATATTGACCATTTTACAAGACAATTACTGTTTTTCACCTGCACCATGAATAAACATGAGCTACTGTACTGTACTTATGCAAATTTGTGACGTACAGAGAGGGACCAGTCAACTGGGTGTTATGTTATCCTTTGTTTGTTTAGACTTCATTCCAAGGACAGTTGTAATTTTGGGATGCCCCACGAGTTAATTTTGGAAGTACTGTAGCTATTTAGTTCTTTGAAAATATCCACATTTAAGACCAAACTAGAAACTAGCTATTAAGTAATTAACAGATAATTTATAAAGGAATAACAAAAGGAATATAGACACTTTGCAACACTCTACATCATATTTTTGCATAGCTAATGAACAATTCCAACAAATGGTCAAACTTTGAAGAGGAATATCTTGAGAACGGTAAAAGATATTCAAATAATTCCAACTGATTTTTGATCAGGGGATCTTAACCTAGCTTTGTTGAGTGGAACAACTGAATTTATTACATGTCCACAGACCTTCAGCAAAGCCATATCACATCCAAAAAGATAACTGTATCTTTTTAAAATTACTGATCAGTCAACTAATCTGAGCAACAGGATTGCAAATTAAATCTTTAAAAAAATCATACACGTCAATTAGGCATTCAGGGAACACATCGAGATGCTCCTGTGCTTTTCCTTTAGTTTCTGAAGTTTCCCCATCAGTACCAGAGTGTGTTAGACTACAGCATGTTTTTATTTTTCATTCTGTTAGAATTACTGTATCACTACAGTATGACATACTGTCAAAACTCATGGAAGACAACCAAATTCTTGTTTCTGGTTGTCCTCCAGACAACTAATTTCATTTGCTTAGGGAACAACACTGATCCTCTTCATCAATTGTACTATGTTTTAGTGTTGTCTGGATTGAGTAATCTGTAGAAAATGAATTTTGAATTGTTTCAGTACACAACATAATGTGGAAGAAAGAATCTTGATTGAATCAGTAGCGATAAGGAGCAGACGAGTTACCACATTTAAGAATAAAAATGTTAATTAACAAAGAGAAAATTGTCTTTTCTATCAAAATTTTTACTGAAAGCTTAATCGAAGACATTTTGGTCATTATTTTTGGTAACATTTCCAAATTTCAAGGTCATTCTAATGCCGAAACTTGAAAATTTGGCTGTTGAGTAATATTTTTGCTTTGATTTTGAACATGGAAAATGATACTGTAAGGCAAATACAGGGTACTTGTTTTTGATGTTATTTGAAGAATAACAGCTGCTACAGTACAGTAAGACTGAGTAGGTCTTTCTCCTCTTCCTTTCTTTTCATTGTAAATCATAGAAAAAGCTACAGTAGCCTACTTCTTGTCAGAGAAATTTGGTATCCAAGGGAAAATGTTGTCAATTGTAGGGAAAGTTGGCTTGTCTTGTTCGGAAACATGTAAAAACTCTTTATTTCTTTCTTCGCATACTGTGTAAAACTAATGTAGATTTAAAGATGCCAACTAAACCTTTGAAGTCTGTTCATGAAACTTTTGAAGAATGCCAGAAGGGGATACATGGCCATGACAAGCTAGTCTCCAGTCTAAGGAGAACTTATGAAAAGGTAAAATTAACGTAAAAGGGCAATTTGCTGAAAAGAGAAAGTTTAATTTTTTTTTATTGATAATTACAGTTCAATTACATGGGAGTTAATAAAGGTCTGTGAAAGTGTAGCAAAACCTCACAAAGTTTTGTGATTGTTAAGCGATTATTTCTGGTTATCAGCTTACAGTACCTACAGTATGCAGTTTGCCAACGTGCTGGTCTATATTATTTGGGCTTACCATGTATTTCATGTTCATTTGTGCTTAATTGCCTACTTGTGTGTGAGAAACATTGACATGGAAGTTACAGGGACTCATACCAGTACAGGCTGTAGATTTAGAGAATGAAGAAAAAAATCAAGAGAAGAAGAGACAAAAATTGGTGCAATTCACAGATGTTGAGATGGATAACCAACAGGGGGAGAAAAATGAGTTTTACAATGAATTTATAGTTCACTTTTCAGCTTATTAATGGACAGTAGAGCTCTTTCAATTTCTTTTACTGGAGTTTCCATGTGTTCTGCTGTAACTGTGATGGAAGTTTATATTTAATAAAAAGGTGTCATCTTCCTGATTGTAACTTAAATTTCTTGAGAAAAAAAAAACAGCAGGAATGTACCATATTTCACAACCTTTTGGGATATTTTCCTCAGGCAACATCCAAAGATGAGTTCAAGGAAGACTTTGTAAATCATCTGAAACATGCTCTGATAATATTCCGAAGAGAGGCAGCTGTTGAGAGGACCCTGGATTTTGCAGCCAGGTTTATTGCATCTTTTTCCTGCGATATTGAGAGCGATGATGATGGTGGAACCAAGACCAAGACAGCAGGGGACTCTTCAGAGGAGGAGAACTTTATGCTCTTTATGTTTGACTTTCTCCTACTGGTAAAGTATACTGGTCAATCAGGGGCAATCTTAGATACAGGTACTGTATCTGTAGTACTGGATCTGGATCTACAGAACAGTACTTCTTGCTGCTCAGTGACAAGACAATTTAAAGCTACTCAAAGCTTGTTTGTATCCCAGTTGTAATGCAAGGTCACAAGTGGTTCTTAAAATTTTCATGATGTAACTGAATACTGGTACTTCTGTTCTGTGGTATACTAACTTGGCAAAAGAGTATGCTGCCAACAACATTTAAAAGACATTGTATGTTTCATGTATGCAAATTCCAACCAGCCAACCCATCCACCTTCCACCCCTACAGGTTGCTCCCCTTCACATACAAGCTGCCTGCAAAACCTGGGTGGCTGACTATGAACCCATTTACAGAAGTAATAAAGACAACTTTTCAGATATTGGTCATTGTGACTTAGTGGATAAATATTTCATGGAGGAAATGCTGTTGCTGTGTAAATGCATGGATAACAGAGCATTTCCTTGGACAGCATGTAATACTGTGATGCAGGCATGTACTGTACACTGTGCAGTGCTGCTTGTCAGACTAGTTTTTCCTCCTAGAATTACATGTACAGTAAATGTCAATCATTCATTTCCCCATTTTGAATTTAATTTCATTCCAGTCCCATAATGCCAATGACCGGGCTGTAAGGTTTCGTGTGTGTCAACTGGTGAACAAGCTTCTGAACAGCCTTGGAGATGATGCCCAGATAGATGATGACCTTTACAACAGAATCTACAAATGTATGCTGCAGCGTCTGAAAGACAAGTGCCCCACCGTACGTATTCAAGCTGTCACTGCTTTAGCAAGATTGCAAGACCCAGAAGATGCTGAATGTCCAGTTATAACAGGTGAAATATATTTGTAGTTTTGATCAATTAAAGATGCTTTCTGATAGTATTTGATAGGGATCCTACTTGATTAAATGGTGGTTTTCTTAAAGGTCTGTGGACATGTAATAAATTCAGTTGTTGTACTCAACAAAGCTAGATTAAAGGGAAATATTGCATTTGAAAAAATATCATAAAGTGACATTAATGTAATTCCATCGTGGTCTTTTCCCCTTTCCAAACATGAATCACAAATAAATTGCAGCAGATCAATGCAAATCTCACAAAATATGGACAAAAAGAAGCAACAATTTCCCCATTGAACTGTCTCATTATCGAACAATACGCCTCTCCCATATGCAACGTTGGTACCGCTGCATATTCATTTAGGAAGAGCGTTTCACCGGGTCATACACTCATTACGCATTGCGTGTTGACCTCACTTACCCAAAGCAGACATCCCACGACCCTGTCTGCCTTTCCCTCATGCTCACAACTAACTACCACAACAGTTTCTGTACTGTCTGTGCTGTACTGTGGGATATTACAGCCCACCCAGGGAGATTCAGTGCCATCTCCCTATTGACCATGCTATTCACTGCCCATACTGTGTGCATTATCGTTACAGAACGGTAACGAACGTTCGTGGTACTTCAAGAAATATTTGCGGTGCATAAGTTTTGGTACGTTGAGGAATATTTGTACATAATTTTTGGTACTCTGTGGAATATTTGTACATAATTTTTTGACGAGTGGCATCACGGGTTCGTAAACTTTTTGTTTCCTAATAAGGACGTACAGTAGCAGTTGCTGAAGCACCGATAATCTCTTTCACATCCTGCTGTTTTGAAAGCGAAGCAACCTGCTAAGGCCCAAGGGCTACAATTTGAATTACAGTAACTATAACTTCTGTTTGTAGAATAGCAGGGGAGTTGTAACACCCCCTTAGTATACCATCTCTGCTGTAGTTAGTTCAATACAGACTGTAGTAACGATTCTTGTATTTCATGAACATTTTGTACATGCTGTAGAAGACGTTTGTTATTGTCTGATGTAACGTGATAAATTGATTTGATTGGTGGATTTCAAATCAGTGGTGATAAAGGTTTGGTTTTGCATGCATAATTGTTTGGGTTAACAAGTTTGTCAGTTGTTACAAAAAGGTTAATTACTTGTTAATTAGTGTACATCAGCCAGGATTTTTTTCCCAGTTACCCCTCTTTCATCGAAAAGGACCTGATCGTATGTAAAACAGGGTAGATTCAATAAAAAGTTGGAGAAACTCAACATTTCCCTTTAAGTTAGTTAGTTAGATGAGGTTTAACGGTCCAGTTTCCAACCAATTGGTTCAAGTGGAGCCGGCTACGGCATTTTTTCCAGTTGTGGCTCACTGGCTTGTTTTCCCTTACTCCATTGCTGTGGCATTTAATGTGGATATTTTGAAGGCTAGACTAACAAATGATAACATTACACCCATTTGACAGGTCCCTCTCTGTACTGTACAGTATGTCACAGATTTGCATAAGGGCAATTCCACGCAAAAGCAGACATGACACCTAAAATTTAAAAATCATCCTGCAGCCTCAAATTTTGTGTCAAATGAAAGTTAAAAGTATGAATTTTCCCAATTTTAACTCAAAAATTACATTTTGAGGGCATTTTCGTGTTTTAATGCTGTGATTAATTAGTCATTACTGATTTTGCTCAAAATATGAAAAAAGGCATGAGAAAATATTTGCTTAGAAATGACAATAAAGAAGCTCTAAAATTCCTAAATTTCATACATATTGTAGCATGCTGATGTCAAAAATATTCATACCTTTTCTTTTAAATTACATGTAGCTGTTTTCGTTTTGCTTCAGTAACGCTAATGATTTTTCCTAACCTTTTCTAACTAGTCATTCCGTTACTGAAAAAGTACATATTTTTAATTTCCCACAAAAAATTGAGAAAGGATGACAATGAAAGTTTGTATGCAAAGCAGGTTAAGGTAAGCCTAACTTATAAAGACAGTTTTGTAGCTGAGCTCATTAAACTTAATTAAATATATTTAACTATACCCTGTCATTCCGTTACCAAGTTGGTAACGGAATGACAGCATAACTTATCACAGTATTTATGGTGTATTAGGGCTCATATCTGACTTACTTCAGCACATGCATTGTTACCCCCTGTTGTTAAATGAAGAAGTCTATAATTCATTACCAATAATGTCATTGCAGTTGTCATCCTAATTTGCCTTAAATTAGGCATTAAGTAACTGTATATAATTGATTTAATTATTGTAATTTCATTACCCATTTGGAAATACATTATAACAGAATATTTTGTCCCTACTACAGTATATAATGTTATTTGAAGCTACAGACCAGTATAAGGGCAATGCCTCAACAAGACATGAACTTTCTTTTAGTCAAAAGGTACAGTACCAAGAAGTTGACCACAGCTTAAATATCCAAGTGCTGATTAAGGGATTAATATCAACTATGTAAGTTTTAAAAACCAGACAAATAAGAAAAAGATTACAGGCCAAAACACAAAACTGTGGTTTGTCAAGATGGCTGAGTAATAGCATTTAGTATAGTATGTATATAGGGTTTTGTTGTTTCAACATTCAATTTCTTAACTTGAGCTGATGTACTTTTAATTCTTGTTTTGTTGAAAAATACTACAAGAAGCTGTGACAATTTAGAAAACAATTTGAAACACTTAAGTGAATTATGTACTGTAATAACATGGGATGTATGAGTGCGATGGATGGGTGAATTGGGACCACTGGGTGTTGGTTGGGTGTGGGGTAGGGTTGGGCGGTATACCGGTATTCACAAGTACTGGCACCAGCAGTACATGTAATGGCAATACCAATGTTTGTGTGCTTTCTAGTACTGGTTCTTTATAAAACTTCTGGTACTTCTTTTTTTATTCCAAATGAAAACAGCTGTACCTGTACCACTTGTTTTATGCCACGATGTGCTATAAGTACAACTTCACACAAATATCCATCCCCGAAAATGAAATCAATGGTTTGTCTTCCATATCAACTACCATGGTAAAATCAGACTGTAATTCCAGTGTGTCAGCTTGTTATCATGTTTTGTGTTTAACTCGAGCCCTTTTTGTAGGCTTTGGGTGCTGCGTTTGGGGTTCACACCATAATACGGCCAAGACGCTTCCAACCATCAGTTGTGAGTCGGTACTGCTCACAATACTGGTGCTGGGTTGCCAGTGGTACCGGTACTTATATTCAAGGTTTCGCCCATTCCTAGTGTGGGGAGGGATAGGTCTATGCTTTCTGCATACCAGTACCTTACTGTACAGTACATATGATGACTGTGAGTACAGAAAGTTTAGTTACGAATCATACAATCTGTACCTAATAAATTTATGCTGTCGTAATTATTTGTTTCTCATTATTTAAGGTAATTTGACTAATAAAATATGCAAATCAAGACAATCTTTTACATTATTCTTTAGTTTAACAGACTGCAGCTACACCTATTACAGGTTTTACTTTAATTTTTAACATTTAGTTGTGAATTAAGCATCATTAGTAATCACTCTTGATTTCTCTCAAAAATCAAAATTTGCTGCGTCATTCCGTTATGTCAATCCATTACCGAATATTGGTTTGATTAACGAAGCCCTATTAATTACATGAATGAGGAAACTTTTAAATTTGTGTGTCACATTGCAGATTGAGGTCCAAATGAATGAATTAGAACTTGAACATGATAAATGGAGAAATAACTTCACAGAGTTTTAACAAAATGAGCACTGCTGAAAAAACCCATGTCCGTTTTAGCGTCATTCCGTTACCAAGCTCATAAACATGCATGACTTGTTACTGACAACTACTTTGGGGGAAAAAATTGTTAAAAATTGTAGTAACTGATTCTCCTTATTGATGTATGTGATATTTATGACAAAAAATTAAACATTGATGATTTGTACATCTTTAAAAGTTACAAAAGTGAGTCTGAATGTCATTCCATTACTGTGGAATTGCCCATAAGTAGCTCATGTTTATTCATGGTGTAGGTGAAAAACAGTAATTCTCTTGTAAAATGGTCAATTTTTGATGGATTGTAATGGGAATTGTGGTTATTTTTATCATTTTCAATGCTTTTTATACCAAATAGGCAAGCATCACATTTACATGTCTTCAGACCTTTAACAATTCTGTCAGACTACTGTAGATAATGGATTTCATTCATGACTTGAGTTAGAGTTAGATGTGGTTTTACGGCTCAGTTTCTAACCATTTGGTTTAAGTCTGGCCGGCCACGGCCTTTTTTCCAGTTGCGGCTCACTGGCTTGTTTTCCCTACTCCATAGCTTATGCTGAGCAACAAGCACAATGGCAGTAGGTTCCATTTTTTAAAGTCTTTGGTATGACCCGGCCAGGATTCGAACCCCAGACCTTCTGGCTGCAAGTTGGATGCTCTAATCACTTGACCATGCAGTCTCCTGACTTGGAGATGCAATATCCATATAAGTACAGTTGGTCACCAGATACTGTAAGACTGTTAAGAATTGAATTTTCCTCCCCATAAACTGGTACCTAAAATGGGGTTTTCATTGAATTTGTGATAAAAAAAAATAAGATCATTTCCAAACTGCCACCCAAATTAAATTGATTACAGTAGTCATATAAAATCATGATCTAGGTGAAAAACAGTCAAATGATACAATTTATTTTCTTCCATTCTGATATATGTTGAGTCCAAGAAGTCAGTGGAATTTACACATAATTTCTTACTTTTTCTGCCAGCGTACTTGTATCTGTTGAAGCATGATCCCCACTATGAGGTTAGGAGAATGGTCTTATCCTGTATTGCACCAACGAGGAAAACACTCCATCCAATCTTGGAGAGAACAAGAGATGTCAAAGATGCTGTCAGAAAAGTTGCTTATCTGGTAAAGTCATTTTAGAGGCTCTCTTCTGTCTAATGAAAATTTTTTCGATGAATGTATACAGACTTTGTTCATTAACTGTTGGAAAGGACCACAGTACTGCAAACTTTGAAAGTCATGCTGTTTCCTGGGTTTTCTTTCTAATTATCCAGGGAGAGGGGGTGTCAAAGGGAGAGGTTTTTCTGTGATTTTCCACCTTCATGGAGCTTGTATTACTAGGAGACCCCTAAAGTTCTGCCCTTGTTCATTTGAAAAAGATTCTGAATCATATTATGGAAGTAAAATACTATATATGGTCACCATAGAAAAATACTTTTCAAAAAAAAAAAAGTCAGGCTTTTGCTGAGTGGGTTTTTCTGTAGAGGTGGAAAGAGGGTGTGCACACCTTTGTTAGGGGGAGTTTTCCCCTTTTTAAAGGTTCTGTTTATGTAATGTTGCTTACATATATATTGGTTCAACCTTCTGTGGCAGAACTTTCTAAAACCAAAAAAGTTGACTCAGGATCAGACAATCCAAAACAGTTTTGTTTAGGAAAATTTCAGGGAGCAGAGCAGTGTTCACACTAAGGTGTGTGATTGCGCGATTTCCGCACTGACTTTCCAAGTCCTGTAATAGAAATAATTGTCTGCAAGAAATTCCCCTGCAGATCTCGGGGCCTACACTTTTTTATTTTCCCACATACTTAATGTTAATTTGGAACTCTTAAACTTGTCTGTGCGACTATGACACAGAAGAACAATCGAAAATCAATGAGTCATACACAATGCCACGACTCATTTAATTCTGGGGACTTGACTTCTTGCTCGGCTCGCTGGCCTGGATGGAGATATATATTAGCTATTATAAATACATTCATTGTGATTGGTCAATGTCTGAAATAATTTCTAGAAATCCCCTCCCCCCCCCCTCTAGGGTTTGAAACCTCCCCCATAAAAATTTTGGAAGGGGGAATTCCCCCCACCAGTTTCTGAGCCTTAGCATAAACACTGGAGCACTAACCCATGTGGAAGGTAGCACCCCCCAGCTAGCCTGTAGAGAAATCCTTGGTTAGTGTCTTCTGCATGAACATTTCAAGGTTTTTCAGTTTTTATCACCTTTAACAACATCTTTTTATTGTAGGTGTTGTCTGAAAAAGTGTCTATCAAGTCACTGACAATTGAACAGCGTGTGAAGCTTCTTCGAGATGGACTTCAAGACAGATCAGGTAGAGTAAAACAATCATATCTACTACCTTTTATTTTGCAACATACTAACATTTCTTGAATTGTCTCAGCAAAGCAAACTTAGGACTTAAAAAACTTTGCTAAAGGGTTTTGAGGAGGCTCACTCAATTTTGTATGTTTGTCACAACTCAGAGAGGGTCAAAAGAAGACAGGTTAATACAAACCAATGAAAACCTTTTTTGTTAGTCATTCTCATGGTATTGAAAATTCTTGAAGATATTTGAATGTGGTTTTCATTTTAATCTTCAGTTATCTTCTGTAACTGTTACATTTATTGGAAATGCTGTGGATAATATCATGTGCTTGGTAAAATGTTTTGTCCTTCAATTATATTTGATATTTTCCAAAGAGAGGTTTAACAACTCTGGACAGTAGATACTGTACTTATTATTAAGTGAGGATGCAATCAGGTGTATAATACATTTTGAACAATCCTCTTGAAAACCGAGAATAGTCAATTCTAAGTGACACTATAGTACCTCAAACTACAAACCAACATTGAAAGAGAGAAAAAGACAGTATACTGTACCTTATTTCTTCACCTCACTGAACTAGCTGAAGTTAATCAAGAAACATGGTTATTAGAAAAGAAGGGATAGGAGATGTTCTGTTTAAGTCTGGATATAAAAGGCAATAACATATAAACAGGGAGAAAATTTTTGAAGTGAACTTTTGTCAATGTGGTTGTTATGAAGAGGTGTATAAAATTACACATATTATATCAAGCTAGTTTGTTGGTTGTAAATAGCCACTTTCAATTAAAATAATGTGTTGCCAACTGGAAGATTTTGTAGGTCAGCTGCTCATTGAGTCTGATGTTCATATGGCCTCTACGCCAAATCTCACATGGTAATAATTTAGGCCTAGGCAGTGTGCACCAGTTGATGTCTTAGTATAGTTGCAAAATATGCACACATCTTCAATGAGGGATTTCAGTAATAAGTCTGCACATGTGTGCAACCTACAAACTGTCAGGATAAACATAACACACCCTTACCAACAACACATCTTCCAAAATTTGAGAAATTTGGGTAATCATCCTTTTTTCAACCCATTGCAAACATAAATAGAGTTCTTACTTGAAGTTTTGTGCTGTAGACTGTATATTGTCTCTTTGATGTAAAATTTTGTATTTTAATCTGTAAAGTAGGATAGTTACCCCTATTTTCATGCAGATAGGCTGGCCACACTTAGATTTAGGCTTAATGGTATATGTAATGCACCAAACTTGGGGACACATGAAAATAGGGGAACACAGTTCACTATGTGCTGAGCTGGGTTTGTTTCCATCCATGTTGGTTTTTCGCCCATGTATCCCACAATTCCATGTGTTAACGGCTTATCGAACTCACTTATATAAGGATATTGGTCTGAACTTTGATTTTCCTCAGGGAATTCTCTCCATGTATGGAATATCTTTTCTTTTAAATCATGAAGTATGATTAATTTAAGTTCACCCTCAAAATATTTTGATGTAAATTTATTTTGTTTTTCTTGTTTGAAAAGAGGTTTGTGAAAAGTTTAGCCAGTTGTCCACCCCTTTATTGTGAGACTCTACTGTGGGCAAGATGAGCTGTGCACCCCTCATGAAGATGAAAAAATATAATTGATATGAAGCAAGCTTTTATTTTTAATTTTTGTAGAATCCATTGTAGAGACTTGCAGCACCAAGCTGCTTCAGTCATGGCTGCGAACTTTTGCTGGTAACATGCTGGAAGTGTTGCATGCACTTGATGTAGAGTACAATTCAGATGTCGGCGAAATGGCTGTTGTTGTTACACTCAAGAAAGCCAACCCATTGACATTGATTGAAGATTTTGATGTACTTGAGGAAAAGTGAGTAGATTATTCCTTAATTATCAGCTTTGTTTTGAGATTCCCCCAATGCAGTCACATATCATGACATGCTTAAAGACAGAATGTCATCTCCCCAAAGTACATTTCTGGTGTGGGGATATCAAAATTCTTAGTTGATGTTTGTTCTTTGAATGACATGTAGCTCACATTCCACACAATGAAGAGTGTGGATTTCCAATTATAGCCATGTCACCAGGACATGGACTTAAGCAAAAATATTGGTTTGTGTCTGCACAATGAGGAGCTTTACACAGCTATGGGAGGACCTACAGTTACTTTAGTTGGGAGGACTGTAACCATCTGGGATGACGAGAATTGCCTTCATCATGACTGTAAGAAGTGCAGTCAGTGAAATGCCAAAGTTTCAAAATTTTCTTAATGGCAGGAGTATGATTTTGTGCACACCTGGAATTTTCAAACAAAAAAGCCTGAACTCTGGGTTGTCAGCAAATTCCAAATGTGAAATGAAAGAAAAATTTTAGTTCAGTAGTTTGTTTATAAGTGTCCTAGAAGCAAAACTGTGGTACAGAAAACATAATGCTTACTACTGTAATGCTGATAACACTCACATAGAAAACTGCCCTTCATCTGTGCCTGTTTACTATGCAAAGATGAAATTGCACAACCAGATATACTGTACCCTTGTAAATGACTATGAAGAGTTTACAGGGTTCCCACACAGGAGGGAATTCTGTGTTTTGAAGTTTGTGCATGGTTTTGAAAGTCCATGAATTTGGGGTGTTTGGTCTGGAAAAATTGGTGTTAGGTCTGCAAAATGAAAACTCACAATTTATGTAATTGGGATCATGCTGCTCCATGGACACACAGTCTATGCATAACAAGTGCATTTTTACAAACATGACTGATTCTTTATTCTTGTCTTTAAAAGTCATCATGGTTCTGGAAAAGTCTTGAACAGTTAAGAACCTGAAAAGTGTAGAAATCCTGAGAACAAATACATCCAAACTAGGGTTGTAGGTATAGTGGGCAGTTCCGCCCAGGAATGTTCTTTAGCGCCCAGCTAAGACAAACTGTAATTAAGCCTTGCACCACCCTGTACTAACTTCACTTCACTGCAGAAAACATGATGGTTGGTACTGGTTTTGGAGGAAGTTGGAAGGAAAATCTAACTTGTTTTGGTCATTTTCCCCATTTTTTGACAAAGTATCCCAATATATGGCCAATAAATCAAAAATACTGTATGCCACACTCTTTTCATTTATTACATGGAGCTTGGAGCCCACCACTCAAATTGGTCCAGCTACAACCCTGATTCAAATGGTAATTTTAATGAAAGTGCAGAGGAGAATACTTCTGGACTTTGTTCTTCATTAACATTTGAGCAGTCATTGTACTTTGTTCGAAAAGCCAGATTGGAAAAGAACCAAATGCATGAGGATACATTGTAAACTTTTCTAATATTGTTGCTAACTGTTACAGTGTTACGTAAAAATTTTGGCAGAAGTGTTGGTAAAACAGTATACAATGGTACAGCAATGAAATTGAGTCATTCTGATGGACAGTATTATAATTACTTCAGAGAATTGTTTCTGCTCTTGGGTCTTAGCCCTCGCAACTTCTGAAAGAAAAACAAATGGCTTTCTAAAATCCCGCTGTGAAAAGTTTGATCAAAGTAGCTAACTAAAAGTATTCATAAAAGTATTCACAAAAGTACTGCAAAAATACATAATTTTGAAAATTGAATACTGATGATGAGTTTTAAATGATGCTGTGAAGATTGTGAGTAATGATGATTGAAAGAAAGCCTACAGAAGTACTACTTTTGTTCTACTTTTGATCTACAAAATGTTACTTTTGTCCTCCTGTTGAATGGAGATTATTGAGCCCTCTTTTACCTAACTTTTTCACCCAAGTCTACTGGAAAGTGCAATACATAATTGCTTTGTCATCAGATCTTAAAAGCAGACACTGGTCACCCCAAGTAGGACTTTCACTTGGGGGTAAGCAAAAGTCCCAATTGGTGACTGCTCTTTGATTGACATCAGAGTTACAAAATTCAAAAGAAGTAGAGTAGCTCATACTACACATCATGTGCAGAGAATGTTCTGATACACATTAGGGCCTTGTATGCCCACCAGAATATTGCTGTAACCAATGAACTAGGTTTGTGTCTGCACATTGAGAAGCTAAGGACAAATGTGGGGTTAAAAGTGACCTAGTTGGGAGAATTGGATCTGTCTGGGTCTGGGTCACCTACAAAGTGATATTCGTTTCCTCTTTTCTTTTAATGCAGTCATGTCATTCCATCTGACAAGCTGACCAGTGAAGCTGTCTTGTACTGGAAGTGTTTGTGTGAACATTTCTCTAAGATGGAGGGTGGAGGTGATGAATTCATGGATAAAATTCTACCAAGTGTCTCAGATTTCTGTGACTACATCTACAGGTGAGTTCAACATTTTTGTCCATTTCATGTTTTAATTTAGGAGATGTGGGGATTTTTAAACTTGGTAATCTCTTTACAATCTACAGACATGTTCTCTCATTTTAAAGTGGTTAAGTGCTTCTTTAGTTATTGATTTAATTCTTAAATTCCCAGAGATAGTTTTTCAGGTATTTTTCTGAGAAGCAGGGTAGGCCATTCTCAATAAGGAGTCTATGGAAATTTATGTGATATAACTGTGACAAAAAAAACGGTGCTACCCTTTGTAAAAGCTTCCAAGATGTTAAAGCATAATACCTGGATGTCCAGCATGACAACCAGCGTTAGAATAAGTGTAATATTTTCATGTAGCAAAAAGTGCTACACAAAAATGATTCTCTATAGTAATTTTTCATTCTGGTGTAGCAATTTTGCCTTACTATGAAATTCATTAGTTTCCAAATGTTAGTATACGTTATGCCAATATCATACTGACTGTAAAGCATACACATACATAACAAACGTAGGCTACATTGGACATACAGATCATGTGTTTGCGAAAGCACTGCATGGAGCTCTTGAAGATTCTGTTGTGTGTTATTGATATGGAAATACGTACATGGGATTTGTACCTTGTGGTTTGGTTTTTTTTTTTTCTCGAAGAGTAATTGCTGAAAATGTGTCCATTCCTGACAAAGCCTTGCTGTGTGTGGGTGTTTACTTTATTCTATTATATTTTTTTATAATTTGGCAAACGCAGTGCATCACATTCTTATGATATGCATTTCGAGAAATACATGGCATCTGCAACAAAGGGTGTCGCATTTTGGGATGCGATACCGGCCGTTTTGAATGCTGATGACAACTAAGCAATAAGAAACCGTTTTAGGGGTTTTGTGTAGGTGGCCGGGGGGCTTTTCTGTGTAAATGTTTCAGTAGTAACCTATGGTAGCATGTATGTAAGATTGTGAGAAATACTGCACATTCCAGATGGTCAAAAAAATCAGAATAATCTTTATTCTGTAGTCCAAAAATGACTAGTTTTGTCTTTAGAGGTGTGAAAACCCTGTTTATAATTCATGTGGATGGATTGCAAGCCTTACACATGTACCAGTGTCTTGACCCTAGATGGTTCAAAATCTTAGTAAGATTTTTGAGTGATGGGATCTACATAAAGTGTTGAGTGAAGAAAGTGTTATTGTCTACTAGTTACCTGTGTTTTCTTGTCAACTCAAAATACAGAAAAGGTTGAAGGTTTTAAAGTGTACGCCAAAGATTAAAGTTCCAAAAATGTATGTTTCATTCAAAGCTTGAAAAATGCATCCAAAGGGCCCAACTGCTATCTTCACATGACATTCCTGAGTTGAGATATAAATTGTTGAAGCTTATTCACTCAATTTAAGCAATAATTTGTGATGCCATTCTTGCACTACTCAAATTAATGTCTTTGCCTTTTTTTGTTTTTTTGGTTTTTTTTGTTT
Source organism: Holothuria glaberrima (assembly GCA_009936505.3). Taxonomy (NCBI): domain Eukaryota; kingdom Metazoa; phylum Echinodermata; class Holothuroidea; order Aspidochirotida; family Holothuriidae; genus Holothuria; species Holothuria glaberrima. Next base: position 20,442 of record WURT03290762.1, read on the forward strand.
TTGTTTTTTTTGAGCTACTGCACCTTGTGCCAAATGTGCTCACCGTCTAACAGTTATAGGGTGCCTTGACTTAACATACCCTCTCTGTAAAACATGCTATTCAAGAAAACAGTAAATTTTTCAAGGTCACATAAACATTTTTATTGCAAAAGGAAAGAAAAGCAGGTAATAGAAGTTGTACTAGAAGGACATCACAAATCATTGTACAATCGACCATTACAAATTAAATTAATAAATTTCAACGTTTTATATCTCAGCAATGGAGTAAGCTACTGTATGGAAATGGGAGTTGGATCATGCATTTTTTAACCTCTAAAGTATGTATTCTCTTAATTCAAGAGTAAAGTACACTTAATTTTATTTTCAACAGCTATGTGAAGGAAATGAAACCAAGGGCTTTGAATGAGACAGAACTTGAAAGGACTCTAGAACAAGAGTTTGTGTCAGCCCAACTCTTGAAAATAGCAGGCTTTATGGACTTTTCTGATGAAGTGGGAAGGTAAAACAGCTGATTGTTTCATTGTTGGAGCCTGCCAGTGTCTAAGAAATAAAGCATAGTTATGATTATTTGTAGGTTACAGTATTACAAAAAGGAAAAAAAATTGTATACATGTCTGGCATTGAGAATACATGTGCACAATGGCCAGATGTAACTCCCTCCATCCCTCCTGAATAATTGTCATCACAATTGTTAAAATTGTCACATGCAGACTCAAAAGTAGCCTAGAAAGATCTCTTTAGTTTTCTGAAAATTTTTTGACACTGCTCAAAAGAAGGTTTTGAGCAGTGTACAGATCTTGCATGTTCTATGACATTGGTTTTCAAGTGGTGGTAGGTTAGGTGCATTTTAAAGGATCTGCAGAAGATTAAAGAGGCCTGAAATTTTGTCTGAAAAGAAAAATTATTTCAGTTTTGGCTGCTCCACTATTATAATGTATTTTATGTAAAAATGGTTCTTGGCCTAAAACACTTGTGGAACTCTGTTTTATGGAAGATGTGGGTATTAAAATCAACATTTATCCCAATAGCTTGATATCATAGCCATGAGGCCCCTTTTGATTACCTTGCCATCTCTCAAGTATACATGTGCAGAAAGTGAATTCATGGTTGCCAGCAGAATGCTTGGTATTGGTTGTACTGTTCTTGATTATTTCAAAAATCTTTTCAAATTATTGCAAACATATTTTCCTTTATCTTCTCTTCAGGAAAAAAATGGATGAGCTAACTAAAGATCTGATGCTCTCTGAAAACATCCCTGCCTCTCTGGTAGAACACCTGGCAGTCATCTTTAACAAAATTAATACCAGTGATGAGAGTAAGGTTTCTATCATGGCTGAAATCATCTCAGACATCAGGGAACCAATCTCAGAAGTGGAAACAAGTATCTCAGAGGATGAGATTAGACAGAAGGAAGTTAAGGTAAGGGACAATCCATTTTTTTTGTCGGTCACTATGGACCCATATACTCTTTTTCAAAATAGAATGAGGAGTGATCTGTTTTTGCTAAAAAACGTCATTTTTCTCATTTGTGGTTTTGATGATAAGAGAAACCTATGCATTCATGATGGCATGTATGTGTATGTGTGTGTTTGTGACACTGCGCATTAATACGATATCTCAAGAAGGGAAACTCTGACAGTTCTCAAACTTGGTACATAGATGCCCCATATTGAGAGGAAGAACTGTATTGTTTTTGGTGGGGCTCAAAGGTCATCTGGGGGGTCAAACACTGAAAACCTTGTTAACATGATATCTTGATGTAGGAAGCTTTCATTGATTTCATACTTAGTATGTAGATGTGTTATGGTAAGAAGAAGAACCTATTGTATTTTATAGGGATCAAAGGTCATCTGGGGTCACCGGGGGTCAAACTCTGAAAACCTTGTCAACATGATATCTGGAGGTAGGAAGCCTGGATTGATTTCATAAGTAGTATGTAGATGCATTATGGTAAGAGGAAGAACCCAACTGTTTGTGGTGGGGGTCAAAGGTCATCTGGGGTCAATGGGGTCAAACTCTGAAAACCTTGTTAACACAATATCTTAATTTAAGAAGCTTGGATTGATTTCATACTTAGTATGTAGATGCATTATGGTAAGAACCCTATTACTTTTGGTAGAGGTCAAAGGTCATCTGGGTTCACTGGAGGTCAAACTTTGAAAACCTTGTTAACACCATATCATAAATTTCATTTTTTAGGATGCAGATGTGTTATGGTGAGACTAAGCACCCTGTTATTTTCGGTGGAGGTCAAGATCACCGGGGGTCAAATGCTGAACACCAAGATCTTCCCTGGGGTCCCCGAAGGTCAAAAGGAAAATTTCCCAAGAGTTTCCAAGATCTTTACCTGAGGTTTCCACAGGTCAAAAAGCAAAATTTTTCAAGAATTCACAAGATTGTCATCTGGGGTCTCCAAAAGTCAAACCCCAAGAATTCCCAAGACCAAATATGAACACCAAACTATTTTTCCAACACCTTAAGAGACCATTTGACCAGTGACTGAAAGAAATAGGATAACATGGCATTATTTGATTCATTCTGCATTCTGGTTCAAAGTATGCTCAGGGAGGTTAGTGCCAAGGAAGAAAGAAGTTTTTTTTTTTTTTTTTTTTCTAAAAACAAGGAAGAAAGATGTTTTCCTAAAAAAAAAGGATGATCACAAGTAAGAGCTGAATGATCAAGGACACAGGGTGTGCTGTCAAAAGTTTTGCTAGAGGATCAATAACATTTGCAAAGAGGTTGGAGATGGGCATCAGAGTTAAATATTTGCTAAGTTATGTGTTGCTAAGCCTGGAAAAAGTTGTTCATCCATCAGCAGAACTTCAGGCATTTTAGCTCGACAAAGACTACTACCATAAGTTATGAAATGCATTGAAAAACACTGTGGAGTTGAAAGATTCACTATTGCAGTATTAACTACCACTTGTGCATTCTTGAACAAGCATCGAGTAACTTGCTCTTGCTGAATACAGTAAGTACAGCTGTTTTCCATTACAAGTCTCTTACAACGTGACGAGTGTTAACAATAGTGAGAGTCACTTTCATGATGAAATGCTTGTTACTTTGGCCAGGGACTTCATCATTTTTTTTTTTCACCTTTTTTGAGTTTCTGACAGAATCCCTGACTATTGAAAGTCATGAAATTTCATTTTCATATTTCTTTGCAAACCATAATGGCCACTAAACCTAGCTCTAGAAGGTTCATTGGATTGATTTGTGTTTTTCTTGTTCAGTTGGCTGGCCTCAAAGTAGAGCTAAACATGGCCAAAGATGAGTTGGAAGATACAATTAACAAGCAAGACTTCTCAAGGGCAGCAGAGTTGAAGCAGAAAATTGAAGATCTGGAGATGACTCGAGAATCACTGCTTGAGGAAACAATGAACAAGACTGTCGTCCAGGAAGTGAGAACAGAGAAGGTATAAGATACAAAAATTACAAGCATTCTATTCACTTGTCAAATATCTTTCTCTGTTAAAACTTTGAATTTTTTAATCAATTTCAAACCCAAACTATGCTAGCAAATACAAATAAAGATATTTTGTTTTAAAAAGCAGAGCTTTATGTAAGCCTCCTAAAAGGCACAGCAAATGTAGTCTAAGTAAAGGATACTGATAGCAGCTTTTACCCATTGCGTGGATGCCTTTTCGAGGGGTACCACGGCAAACATTAAATCCATGACAAGATTTGCTATCGTCATCAAGGCTTACATTAAAGGGACTCAGTCCAAGTGCAAGTCCAGTCCACCTTTTGGCTTGTGGTTTCATAGATTTTGGCAGAACCAAGTGCCATTTCACCATGGCCACAAGACTTGTTTTTAAGTCATCCAAAGTGAGAATTATGCATTTAGTTTGGCAAAATGAAAATGCTTGTCAAGACCTAAGGAATATTCTGTTTTCGGAAGTTACAACATGTACTTTACAAACATGTGAAATAAGCATAGGAACTTATTTCAGTGTGCACAAATCAAGGAAATTATCAACTTACTAATAAAAATGTTAGCCTTAGTTTTTGATCTAATAAGTGAAGGAAAATGACTTGGCCTGTGGAACAAAACTTAGTGGTTGTCTGGTCCTATTATTTTGAAGCAAACCATGTAATAAATATTAGGGATCATGGGTGAAAATCACCTCTGGCCCCTTTAAGTTAAACTTGGGTTCTGCTGCTATTATTTTGAAGCAAACCATCTAATAAATATTAGGGACCATGGGGGAAAATCACCTCTGGCCCCTTTAAGTTAAACTTGGTTTCTGCTGGTCATTTGACAAGCCCTGTGATAGTAATAAAAAAGAATTTTCAGTTTTATACATTGCCTTAAAGTAATGCCAGTAATAGGTCTTAAAGCCCTTTACAAATTTTGTCACAATCTTTTCATTCCTGAACCATTTCAAGACCTTTGGACTTAAACCACTTGGGAGCTGTTTAGCTACGTATTGTTTAAGAGCTCACAATATACACTTTTAGGAATGTGTGCTCATCAGTGAAGGGACTTTCCGTGGTATTTCATTGTTAGTCATGGGACATTTTAGAGAACACTTTGGCTCAAGTTATAGAGTGTGACCACCTCTACAAAAAAATAAAAAGTAGGGATCAGTCTTCACCAATATTAATATTTATTAATTAATAAACCGTTAGTCATGGGACAGCTTTGCGACATAGGTTTCTGGGT
>WURT03290871.1:0-25106 GCA_009936505.3 Holothuria glaberrima
ATATCTCGGTAATGCTGCTGTCCGCAGGAAACCGTTTGGGGAATTGCCTCGCTATTACTTCCAGTAGGAGACCTACAGTCAATTGCCATTTTGCAAACCCTTGTAACCCCTCAGCTGTTCTTTCCCCACCAGCTACTACAATTCTCATTCAATTTGCAATAAGCATGGCAAAAACATTTCTTTAGGATTTCAAATTATACATGGGAACGTGGGTTTTTCTCAATAAATGTTCCAGAATGGCCGCGAAAACCAGCAAATTTAACACAAACTCTTGTAGACGACCCTAGACAGCTCGGTTTCCAGCCTCAGGCTTCGCTTTTTGGCGCTCCCGGTTATAGGTTTCACCGGTTACAACATACAGAGATGTAGCTCCCATGAAAATTGCGTTCCTGATTTTTTACTGCGGCAGTCGATGAGCGTGTCGCTGTAGGAGCTACCCATAACAATATTTCATTGATTTTGGTATTTCATACCTATAATCCTCAAACTTTGATCGTTCTTACAAAATTATACTTTGATCCGTATTTTATATCAAGCTCAGTAAAAGAACACTCCCTTGTTCTAGACCATTGACAAAAGGAAACATCAAAGGAAGATGAGGTGGCTGAGGAAAGTATGAGAATCTTTTATGAAATGGATAATATTGCATTTACAAAATAATGAAAAACAATACCGGTAGTGTATACAATAAATTGAACGCTGTTTTCTTCGTGGGCACCCGTTAGATATCGTTTAGTAATTACTTCCTATAGAACACCTTGCGTGTTCCATGGCTTCGTACAAACTCTTCCATCATAATTGTAAACATAAAAACGACCTGTTTTTCGAAGTAAGGCTATTATTAAAATGGTCAAAAGGTGATTATTATGATTTGTTTAGTGAACATCCAATCAATTATTTATATATATATATATATACTACTGGTTTTAATTTTTAAGAACCTTAGAGCCTCGGGGACTTGCCCCCTAGAACTCCAACCGGGACGTTGCCCCTGGACCTCACCAGAGGGGCTACAGCGGGCCCCTGGACCCCCCCCCCCCACCTTCAAAGGTTTGGCCCCACTTTCAGATATGAAACCCCGCCCCTGGTAAACAGATAATAGAAATGTACTTAAAAACATTCCTATAACGATGCTTTGATTAGTTTTTGACGTATAAAAATGCTGCTTTGCATGATTAGTAAAGTATGATCAAACTCTGTAAGATTTTTTGAAACGTTTTATCTGTATATACTTTCATCAATCCAATTTATGAAACGATGCTCGGCAACATAGAAATCGTTTCCGACAACTTGCTGCATTGCCTGATTGTAGCACACAATACGTCTAGTGGCAGTATTCATATACAGCAATAAAACTACCTATAATAACTCCCCCTACAAAGCTTAAGATTCGACATAAGACAAAATACTATAAGATGTACAATGAAGGTCGGTTGCTAAAATCTTCATGTTAATATTGCTTTCTATACAATAAATTTGTGTTAATTCTTCAGGGGTCGCTTAAATTTTAATAGATTTGAAACCGATGTTTCATCATTTGTATAGTCCTTGGACCAAACCGAAGTTTCAGTACCACTACGTACAATTAATGACAAGTTTTCGAGAGCTGAGTATGTGTGTGCACATGCAGACCAATAGTAGGAGGTTTACGAAAGTATCCAGCGAAGGACTAGTGCCTAAGGGTAGATAGTCAGCGCAATAATAACTGAATATAATGTCCTTTGTAAGGTTGTCAAGCCGCTAAGGCACAATGGTCTAGCACAAATTGCATAACTTTTATAGATTCGTATTTTCTTTGAATGAATGATAACTTTTTTTGTTGTAAGATCTTATTGAAAGTCCCAGAGTGAGAAGAACGGTACATACATTTGGCACTACTACTGTCGTAATGACATTCTTCGCCAGCGTGTTGAGCGAAAATCGCCGATTTCTTTTGTATTTTATTGTTATATGATGTCACTGGAGTACCTTACGGTAACAGAGGCTTCCTATCGTAAGCCAATAACCTCGGAAATCTAGCGGAAAGTAATTTATTAAAATGGTTGCTCGGTTGACAGCTCAAAACTTCCAATCACTTCATTGCTGTCATACCGTCTTTCTTCAAGGGGTTTTAAAGGCATTTTGAAAATTCAAAAAACGCACATTATTTTAAGAACAAAATCTGACAGTTTTGAGGGCTTACTTACTTAAAATTGAGAATTCACCTTACCTGCTGATATTGTCGCTGTCAGTTGTTGGAAGATTTTACTTTCAAATTGTAATGTAAAACCTGGACTATTTCATCTCAGAAATTACGAATTTTGTTCTGTTTTTCACATATGTTACCATTGAAAATACATAAATATCAACTTTCAAAGAATTACGTCTTCCCCTACCCGTGACAAAAATTTACTCCATAAAATATAGATGCTACCAGGGATCTGCAAGTATTTTATCTTTTTGAAATCGATGGAAGTCGGAAAACGTAAACAATTCACTCTGATAACCCCAGGTAGGAGTTGCAGTTGGTGATGACGACGCAATTTACATAACCTCGAGCGAACCTGTGCAGAAGATTTGAGTTCGGCATCGCTTCTTGAAATCCTGTTTATTAATATTAGCAAGAATTTTCTTAGAAAAGGTGAAAATATAGTTGAGGAAGCCTTCGCCAGTGGCTAATGCACGAAGCCGGATGTTTCCACGGTATTTGTATGCCGTTGCAACGGCGAAAATGCTGTGATCTGCCACCGTCCCGACAGCCTTTGTACTTTAAACTCACTTGTAACGAGACAACCGTGAGCAATTTACCATCAAATGGAGTAAACACACCGTAGTGAGAGCAAGTTTCGCGATTAGTGTTCAAACCAAACTTGGTATTCAGTTCAGTGTATTATTTCAGTAATGAGTATCGGCATCGACCGATATCACTGGTATTGAATATTGGTATTCATCCATGTTCATCAAATTTGACCTGTATTTTTATTGATAAAGTTCAAAAATGCCGATTCTTCCCCGGGCCAGCTAGTATTATTAAGTCTATTCTTCCTTAAAGGTTACCTTATTTTCTTGAGTGTAACAATAAGTCGGAACATTTTCACCCACGTATTAGTACCGGATCGGTATTATTCGATATTAAGAATTGAAATATTGGATGCCGATAATAGCAAAATTGTATAAATTGGTACAACGCTACTTCAGATGTAAAGGATATAAACAGGATGTTTTTTCAGAGGTTGAGCCTTGATTTAAAAAAACAGTGCCCCACAGGAAATTGCCCAATGTTTCCCCAAACTCTATTGAAGGAGTTTTTGGCGAATTGAGGGATGGGGCCTCAGCCAAAGTCCCCTAGCTGAACCAACCCCCCCCCCCGGCACCAGGCACCCGGCAACTTACTGATCAAACAATGCACCTCTTATTCCATCCATATGATTTTTATATGCTGTTAAACAATAGACTCATTCACTGTTTACAAACAAAGACGTCACCGCGTGTCGGTTAAAGAGTTTGTGAGGTGCGCTAACGCTGTCGTCACAATGCAAAGTAGATTCCAATTCGTCTACTTTCTGCGTACAATCGCACAAGTGTTTACACGCGCAACACCGAACATACACGCATGTGTTCTTGCGCATGATCTATGCCAACCAATGCCAATCAGTGACGTAACCGTGAACAGCCTAATACGTAATTTTCCTTATCATAACAGAAGGGTTATTTTCATGTATGTACTAGAACAACAGCCTGCAGGACGGATTGAAAACTTCCCAAATGTATTTAGTTGACTCTGTTCGGTTCAAATTTACCAAATTGGGTTAAAGAGTTACCCATTTTGGTTCTTTCATTTGTCAAACATAATCAAATGTTGAAAATACCAGGTTTGTGCTCCTATTTTGAAGGCTCTTTTCAGATTTGAATGTTTTTGGTTCTATACTTTTTTCTAAAAAGTGCCATCATTTCTAATCTGGCATACTTAGCTATTTATATCAGGGAGCTGTAAGAGACAGCTCCCTGTTTATATCAACATACACTATAGGATATCTTCATTTTTTCTGAACTTTACGGTCACCCAAACTTGAAGCAGGGAGCTCCCTGCTTGAAGAAAGGAAACCGAAGCGATTGATTCCACTCGCTGGTTTACAGGTGACTATGTCCACCAAAATGATTGCACAATGCCAAATTTCCCCTCTGTCAATTATCTGTACTCTTATCCAACAGTTCCAAAGAACAAAGATGGCAGGATACCATGGGAGTCTGAGAGCACCGCCAGAAATAAAAGCTGATCAGAAGGTGGGTCTCTTCTTATGCCGAAACTTTTCTTTCGTCCCGTTCGATGAGCATAGATTCGTCCAGTTTTCATAGCGTCCTCTATCCAGGCTTTCTTACCCTTTTATACCAAGAGGTCCACTTGTTTTAGCTAGAATTACCCAAAGATCTGATTTCACCATCAACTGAATAAAGGAATGAAAATTCTACTTGTTTTCATAACTGAGCCATACAAGTCAAGTTTCGATAGTAAGCAAAGTACACTACAAAATTATATGTGTGTCGTATAAAATTAACTGTACTAAATATTAGTGATAGAATAGAGACGTTCATTTTTTAGTTTCCTTTATATTTCCGGACGCTTTCAAGGCCCACCATACGGAGCTCCGTGCCCAACAGTGGGCCTCAGTGACCCACGCTGCCTTAGAGTCTATACCATATGTCCCGTTCTCTTTCTTCAACTTCACTCATTCTAGGCCCGTACGATCAGACAAGGTACGGTACTGAATTGGGGTAGGAAAGTTTCCAGGGAGCGAAATATTTTTCGGAGTGGGCGAGACACAACTGAATACATTATGACAATGGTAATTTTTAAGTTTTGGGGTGAAGGTTTTTTTTTTCAGGAAACGCTGCTCCCTCTCCTCTGGGTACAGGCTTGCCCCGTCCTCATACTACGGCTGTTGTAATTGTCTTACAGATTGTTACATAATTATGGACAAAATTATTTGGGATAATTCCCGCGTCCTCTTCAATGTTGTTTAAGGAAGTGAATGAATTTTGCGAGCTGAAGAAAATGCCCTCCCTTCGCTTCCTCAACATTGAGTAAGGGTTGGAGGGAAAACATGCTGAAATGTCTTACAGCTCCAAAATGTCCCAATATTTTTATCTAGGATTGTAATTCAACATACTATAGTTTTTAGGGCTTTATGGTCTACGTGGTTACCGCAAAGTACCGCAGCAAAACAAGCAATTGACTAGTTTATCAAACAGTATAAAAACTTCTGCCTTGGTGCAGGGTCAATGAAAGTTTGTTGGATATTGAAGGTGTTGTGTTTATAAATACCAAGTTTAATGTATCGTAATACAAGATACATACACTTGTGTAGACTTCCATCTTGTTTACTTTAACGAGATCAACACAACGCCATTTATTTAGTAACTTTATTTTCTTATTTCGTTTCGTTTGGCTTACATACCGCCTAGTGTCAATGAACTAAGACATCTTTCAAGAAATGTTAAAATAGCTTATTTTCTTTATTTGATAAAAGTTGAGGGTATTATGAGATTCCAAAATTATTTCTTCACATTTGCTCTAGGTTGGGAGCTTTTCCTGTGCGTTTTATGGTATAAGAAACTTCCACGCAGTGTGATCTCATGTGTGAAGACCAATTCAAGGTCGACATTGAGAGCATCAGATTTATCAGGTAATATTCACACCTCCTCGGAGTAAGATGTTCTACTTGCATTTCTTACTGAGTTGATTTGTAGCCTATATCCGCATGACCTGTTCCCTTTATTAACAACCTTAAAATTTTGCTGTTGTAATAAATATCTACAAACGAAAACACAAAGTCCAAGTGGACGGATATTCCTTTCTCTGATTGAGAAATTAGTTTATTCTTTTCCTATCCTTCTGCATATTCCTCATGCATGATTAACTTTGTTAAAACACAACATAAACACTTTACATATCGACTCGTGAGCCGAGGGACAAATTAGTTAGGCCTAAATCAACGGGCGTACTTCCGTGTCATAACATTTTCCGCAAAATAAAGTGTTGATTTCAGCATACATATATCTAGCGTATATGCTGATGCGAGAAATACTCGAAGCTTGAGTACAAGCGTGACTGCCGACATTCCTTCCAGTTACTAGAACATGTCTACTTTGACCAAGGCTTGACGACAGCGATGTGTAGAATCAGGCCTCCTCCTGAGTAAAATAGGTCCACGCAATTATTTGTGGATTTTTTGTAATGAACCCGTTATAGGCAAGCATTTTGTGACTGAAAAAAAAGATTTGAAGTTGCCATTTGGTTGTGTCACAGAAGTTGTTCTTCTACACATCTAGTCTCAACTCTGGAGCAGGGAAAACAAGCCAGTGAGCCACAACTGGAAAAAAGGCCGTGGCCGGCTCGACTTAAACCAATTGGTTAGAAACTGGGCCGTGAAACCTCATCTAACTAACTTTTATCTCAACTCAGCAGAGGTCTATCAAATTCTTTATCCGGCCATGAATTTAAATGCAGACTTTTTAGTCTAATGATGAACTGAGTTAACCCGAAACATAACCCCTATAGTCACACAGTGTAGTCATACATTCTAAAATTCGACACTTCAAAACATTGTGTACTTGAAAATTAACCTTCATTCATTAACTTCAGTCTGCAACAGTGCATAAGTCATTTTCCGTGACAGGCAAACTGCAAATGTAACCTAGCATGATCTGTACCTGAATTTCTAACTTGATACCGTATCTAAAGCTTTCATATCAACGGTTAAAAGTTTACTGCGTGTCTCCAGGCGTGAAAAGGAGCAAGATGAATAAAACAAGATGACGGTGTGTTCACTCCAAATACACCTGACGTAAAGTCTAACGGTACTTCATCAATCGATTGAGGTTACGGCTACACAAAGTGAAATATTTTCCCTTCACAGCTAAGTCCAAGGTCACCTCCTTGCTCTGGCAAAAATGTGAAGTTCCCTTCATCGGGGGCAAATTGATGAAATGGGTGCTCATCACAAAGATTACTAAACATCTATTCATCATAACATTAACTGCGTCATATTTAAATGGAATAATCAGTCACCCCTGCGGCACTATGAAACATCGTTTTTACTTATATCGTTCCATCTTATTTCCCTGTAATCCTGATTCCGTGTTTTCAATACAATTACTGCAGTACTGAAGTAAAACTAGGGTCTATCTTGAAAACAAAATTATGATTCATTAACAAAGAAAATTGTCACATGATTAAACCAACCATGACATAGAATGACCGTGTAAGTTTCATTCAAATAGGGGTGACTGATTTGCCCTAAAAACAACCAATGACGTACAGAACATTTAATGAAAAATTTGGTCCTTTATAACAAGTTTCTTGTTGTTAGATACACAGCTTTCTTGATATTAATGATGTCCATGAAGGCCGGTGCTTTTTACTCTTGTAGTCATCTTTGATTAAGCTATAATAACTGAATCTTTTACCACTGCAAATTTCAAATTTATTGATATAGGATGTAAAATAATAAAACAGACTGCTTAAACGCTGTAAATGGCGGCTTAGAAAACTCAGATTGCCGCAGGTATTTTACATGTCTGTAACCTAAGTTTTTGGGTAGGTAGAAAGCGGCAGCGTTTGAAGTACGGAACTATCTATTGTCAGATTGTAGAATGTCAAAGAAACCACTCACCTCTGTCAAAAAAGACAGGAAAGCAGAATCTACACGGCCAGAAAGACTCACATGCCCTTCTCTTGGGGAATTTTTGGCTTGTGTTCACGTTTTGTAACTAAAGCTATACGATATCACAGTCAAACGTTCTGATGATGTTTTGATGACGCAAATGCCCAATTTTGGTTCGGTAAGTTTTTGATGACATGCACGTTCTCACATGACCATCCTGAGTATGGTGCGTCATAGGGTTATCAAATGATGATCTCGACTTCGATGAGCGTCAATCAAGGACAAAAGAACGTGTGAACAGACTTTCCTATGTCGCGTTCTTCTCTAAATGTTGATCTGAGTGTTTTATTACATACGCGTCATCACATGATGATCATGAGAATCGAGCATACCATCAGATCAAGGTCAAAATTTCGTATAACCAGGCGTTTTGTTTACGGGCTGGTCGCATGATTTTGTGACATTCAAATTTCATACCATTTTATCACATGATAATATTGAGTTAAGTGTATCATCAGATCAAGGTCAAAACTCATTAAAACGGAAGTTGTGATAAACTTCTTGTAACTATAGGACCAGGTATAATTACGAGCGGGTTATCAAGTATGAACAGTCAATATCAATATTTGATTCATCTTGTTCAGATGCTTATGGATTATTTGTGATATTCAAAAGACATATATATGGTCTCTGTACTTCCTGAAGACTAATTCAAGAGTATTTGGTCGCCACTCACTTCCTCCTATGACCTCACCCTATCCATATAAATTCAACACGTCGAGCGTATTGGGTAATGCCTCGAGTATGAACACTAACCAATTGGCTCAGATTTTTCTACTTCAATCTTTCGTGATAATTCAAAATTTTCACTAAAGGTTATAAAGGAAATATACGAAAAAGGCAAATACTAACATTTAAAGTAGCACAGTACATTGATGCAGGAGAGGAACTGCTCGACGAATAATACCGACAGTGCATATGCCGGCCGGAAGTGACGAAACCTGGCAAGTGAGTGCATATGCAGGCCGGAAGTGACAAAAGCTGGCAAGTGAGAGAACCGAAGGTGAAGTCAATACAAATCAATATAAAAAATCTCCGGCAAAGATTATGTACATTCGATTTCATATATCGTCCTAGATTCCCTCTCACTGCTTCTTGATGTTGCACTTCCCGTTCCTCATAGTTGTGACAGTGCATCAACACTTCCGCATCGGAGTGACTCCACACTAGAACCCTTCACATAGCTTCTCCCTCTACGGGCTACATCCTCGGCGCCCCTCTCACAAAACGGTCAAGAACAGCTAAACACATCGCAAAGAATAAATTATGGTAGAGAGAATCAGGTGGGTTCCCTACAGAATAGTGCATGACTTTTTATCCTTGAAGGGGTTATCCGAGGCAGGTACGCCCGTCAATAGCATATCTTCATTGGCGTGTTCCTGGCAATAGTTGAGCAGATCGGCGGATGCCTTGGAAATACAGATTCGCTGTACCTTGGCCTCAATCTTCAGTTGCTCAATGTTCTTACGTAATGCCGCCACGCTGTTCGACATCTTGTGGTCTTTTAGCTCCAATTTCTTATTAAAAGTCGGGTAAACTTGAATTGAACTGCTTTCCTGAGATATCACAATGCTTCAGTTGCAGCTGGTTGTTCTTTAAAGAAAGCTTGTTGGTTCTGCAAGGTAAAAAGAATAAGGTAAAAAGAATAAAAAATTTCAAATTTTAACACCGTAACTTTCAGGCCTACATCAAAATAACCAAATTGAAAGGCAATACATGGGGTTGCAAATCTCATCTCCCCCAAATTCTTTTCATATATAGTGTGGTAAATGAAATTTCCTTACATACTAATGAAAAAATAATTTGACAAAACCACTTTTAGGTTATTTGAACTTCGATCTCGACCTTCACAAGAAGAAAGCACTGTTTAAAACTTTGTCTCATCACCCTATATATTTGGTTTAATAAATTTTCTACCATACTGATGGGCAAGTCATGGCGAAAACTAATTTTTAGCATGTGTGTCCTTTGAATTATGACCTTTGACTATGACGTAATCAATTACGCATGCACAAGTTTTAACAGTCTGATACATACCCACCAAGTGTGAACATAGTTAGACTTAGAGTTTAGTTGGCAAAAGACTTTTTTCTCAAAATTTAAGCCAATTTGACGTTTGAGCTACATTTTGATCTTTGACTTCACCTTTAGAGACAAAAGGCACTTTCTTTAAAATTTGTCTCCCTGTTCTTAACATATCATGAGGTTTGATGACTTTTTCGAAAATACTGACAAGCGACTAATGCTAAAACCAGGTTTAAGCTAATTTGACCTTTGACCGCAAACCTCTGACCTATTACGTCATCAGTTATGCATGCAAATTTTTATGGCGAGGCCTCAAAATTTGAACTTAATCGGACCTGTGGTTTAGGAGTTCGCGATACAATTGTGGCAAAGTTTAAACAAATTTGACCTTCGACTTCTGAACGTTGACCTCTGACGTCATCACTTACGCATGCACGAGTATTTATGGTCAGGTGCCCATACGCCCACCAAGTCTAAAGTTGATCGGACTTACAGTTAAAGAGTTCGCCGCTGACTTTTTGCTCACACACTCTCAGACACTCACACATACCTTCACATTTCTGGCGTGGGTTAAAGTACAATATCATGTCATCTCCCTATCACTGAATCTAATTCAAAAAGTGTGGTGGTAAATATTTCTAAAGAGAACAGCTTCCCTTCAGATCAAAGTTCTTAGGCTACTGCTAAGTATGGACAGCCGACAATGCACATTCAAATGTCATTCCGAATTGTGTCATGTAAGCGTGTTTTCTAATTAAGCATTTGAATTTTATCGGAATAAATTCATTTTTGACAACATTATTGGCATTCTTCTTATTTGAAAATATGGTAGTTTACTAAGCGAAAACTTTTTCTTTTTTAAATTGACAAAAAATAAATGGTAATCAAATATGGCAAAACCTTGAGTCAGATTGTCATAACAACTGTATGCAATGTAACTGAGGCATTTTTATAAACAGGCTTACTTAGTTCTTACACTATTAGTTGCTTTTACTCAGCTTACATTTAACAAAATGTCCACTATTGTGATATGCAGAAAGGGGTCTAATAAGGTGAAATAGAGACTAAACCCGGAAAATGGTATGAAATTATTTTTTCTATAAAAGGACGCCATTTCTCCAGTAGCATTTACCCCAAATCCTTATTCTGGAAATATGTATGAGCGTTTGAATAATGTGGTATTTTCACCATCTTCATAAGTAGTAAGCTCAGCTCATAACCATTTTTTGTACTCTAAATATTGATGAGTAAAATTTTCAATACTAGGCAAGTATGAGAAAATACTGAAATTGGTTAGATTAGCCAAGCAATTGTAGATGAATCGGTCGACTTAGAAGTTGAATACCCAATTAAGTGGTAATCAGTCCCTCAGTAAACCCATTAAACAGCACTTATTGGGCAAATTTCACCCAGATTCAGTACCGTATTTACACATGCGTACCCGGTGTTGGCGAAAGTTTTACACAATAATTTTAGTGAATGATTAAATACCTTAGGCTATCGACCAGATATAATACGCTGGACACAACTAAGACACATCCACATTTAATATACTGGGTGGTATGACGCCCCCACTCTAGATAACAAATAACCTGAAGCTTCATATTATGTCTCTCGCGGTCCCGATGTATAAAAAGCTGCATGTAATACAATACTCGGGGGACTCGTACACTCAAAGAGAATTAATGAAAGCTTTAAATTGTTTGGACAATGCCTTTTAAGTGTAAAGCGGCGGTGAATTGCTTTGTGAATATTCCGGTACGTTGCCACAACAGCATTTCCGCCACTGCTATCATTGAAATAACGGGAGAAATTTATGACACCCGAATGTAGCCATATCGCCATATTTGCAGTAATATTATAAGTACGTGCGAATAAATATCAGCCAAGCAAAAAAAAATTCTTCATATTCAAATATTTCTGTAATCACTTGAATGATGGATTGTAGGAAAAGTACATAAAACAAAAACTGATGTGGTAAGAGTTTGTCCTTCGTGCTTTGTCGTGAGTTACTAAATACATTCTTTTCGCAGCATAGGACACACGAAGTGTATAAAATCACAAAGTACTTCAAACTCCCTACTGAATGTATTTCTCGCCTTTTTTCTGGATTTAAGACTTACAGAATCTCAAAGTACGTGATTACTTTGAAAAAAGCATCATTATGCCCAAAGACCCGAGATTCAAGAACGTGCAGCCTATATCGAAAAAATCAAAACTGTGATAACTTTTCACTTTGTGTAGGCCTATAACAATAAATGGGATTGAAGACATTATTCTGAATCTTTTATTCAGTTACATAACACACATAAATCGCCATCTTCTCTATGGGGTCATAATCTACTAACATGTATATAAAATTTTACATTCTACGGTGTAATGCATGATCTGCAGCCATTCAACCATTTTTGTCTACAAACTATAGAGAAAAGTCAAAGCCACGGTAAGAAAGGTTCTTCAAACTGCATAGACTCTTCAGCATACATTGTTTCACCACGGAGAAGCAATGCATACGCGTGTTATTGCTCCTTTATTAATCATGTTTCAATACATCGCTGAAATGTGTTATTATGTAACAAACAGGAGGCAACGCTCGCAGTGAACCTATTGTAGGTAGTCGCATTTCACTTCGCGCTGACTTCTTAAGTTCCGTGCTATAAAGTGTACACTGCCTTTTCAACGATGCAACGAAACTTCAGTTCCCATAACTGAAAGAATCAGCTCTATGTGTCAATCCACGCACGATCAATTAAAAAGATGTATCCACTAACATAATTATGGGGGGTGATACTTCATGAGCCGTCAATGGCGTAAGTGGCAATACTTCGAGACTGCAGCGTACAGTAAAAGGTAAACACAAGATATGTCCATAATTCCAATATTATCTTTCAATCGGGCGAAGGATAGCAGCTACACATGGCCAGCTCAAATTGGTGGCGTAAGCAATTGTAAGTCCAAGAAAGAGTTAACCTACTACTTCTTACACATAATTCGGATCTAAAGTGCGTGGTAGCGTGTTATGGAAGATGCTATGCTAATTTCTCAATAACATTGGAAAAGAGTACGGATTTATCATAAAAATTTGCTCCACAAGAAACATAATAAATGATTACTTAGTTGACCACAACATTATATTTCATGTTAAAGGCATTTTCCAGTGGCATTTCACGAGGGTCTCATGTGAAAGAGAAAAATTGTCCAATGCGTGCTCTCCAAACCCCGTGGCAATACTCTTTTCCTAACTTGAGATATCTCATATTAAAGAGCGCTTATTTTTGTCAAAAAATACCACTAGTTCTCATCAAGGTCACAGATTGTTATATAAAGTGGGCACATTGCATCAGATTCCTTTTGTTTTTCTTTATAATTGAATGTCCTGTTTGTCCTTGAAATTTGATGCTTTTGGAATGTTGAATATGTTCCATGTAGATTTAGCACAAATCTACACTATATGTAGAGCATAACAAACAAAGTTGCTTAATGTTCCCTAAAGCGGCATCAATATCATGATGAAATTCAATTCTGTGTCAAATTAATGTGCCGCGATGACGTCACGGCTTTCTCATAATTTACTTCATCTTGAGAAATATTGCATTTGTTTGAAAATTTGTATCTGCCAAACGCTGAAAGCTTTAACCCTTGAGCCTTAGGTTTACTAACTTCTACTCTTGATCTTTGCCTTCACTTAATAAGTCTGAATTATGTTATGCTGAATGGACCGCACCTGTTTTTATAACTTTACCTGGTTTTCAGCTGGAAATAATCATTTTCATGCCGGTAACAATTCATTCCTTCTGCCTCGGTTTGCTGCAAGAAGTTAGTTAACCACCTCATTGTTTCCCTTCTCTAAGCACTGAACGTCATGCTATTGTTTCACCACAATTCAAGTCCTTTGCTTGTGAAAAGATCTTTTTTGTCTTTGTTTTGTCTTTCTTTTCGTGTTCTGACCTTTTCACACACGTATGATAGCTATCAGCTAACCCTGATACGCATAGGCTACTCACTTAATTGGAATTTAATGATGTGTCAAGCTTACGTTTTACTGATAGTGCCGTTAAAATGCCTACATATGAACGGAAATAAACTTGAACCGAACTATTTACGTGAAGAAAGTAAAGCTATTAATCAACAACAGCAAAACTAATATGTATGTTTTCGCTTTGAATTACCATATGAGTTCTCTTTGAAACCCCTTAAAAGGAAAAGCTTATATAAGAAAGGGCACGTGCCAGTATTATCCCCATAACAACTGTCAATGTTGATCTAGCTCGAACAACCAAGAATGTTGCCAATAAATTACACCACGGACTTTGGAATGCAGACGGTACAGAAAATCTCATGCACCGAAAAGAATACTGAACGGTACTTAGCAACACAGCAGCATACAAGCGATTGCGAAGCTATAGAACTAGACATGTTGGATAAGAAAACTTTTTGTTCCTATCTGCCCAAATATATAAATATTTAATTAGTAAGCGAAGAAAATCTGGCTTCACCATAAGCAATGTATAAATATACTTTTTACAAAGCAGTCGGCAGTCGATTTCTTAAAATCTGC
Organism: Holothuria glaberrima; assembly: GCA_009936505.3. Lineage (NCBI taxonomy): Eukaryota > Metazoa > Echinodermata > Holothuroidea > Aspidochirotida > Holothuriidae > Holothuria > Holothuria glaberrima. Next base: position 14,287 of record WURT03290871.1, read on the forward strand.
ACACTCCCACTGTCCTATGAAGAACCTATTTGTTCATCGTTCAGAGTTTTACAGGATGCATGCAGCCCATGATAAGCCACACAGCCTAACATACGATGTCAACACCACAGCTTAAAGTAAGGTGTTAACTAAAAAGGCTATGAGCCTAATATAAGATACGAGTTACCAGCTCCAGAGATTCGCCCTTTTGGGAGAATCCTATTTTTCTCCAGATTGGGAGAAAAATGGACATGGTCGCCCCCCCCCCTATTTTGCTGATTTTACCGACAATTTCAAGCGTTGAATGTGTGCATATTCAGTGGCAGATGGTTGTGAGAACCCACTTGCAGTTTATCAGCCTAATGTAATGAAATTAAATGCATATTCGGTAGGTGTATTGTTATAAGTACAAAAATGCAACGTCCTCATTGGTCCTCAACCACGCCGTTTTTAAGAAAAATGCAAATTCTTGAGTGGTCTTCGTTCTTGCTAAACCTCGTCTATATACTGGCTCTTTACTGGCTATACTTTATACTGCGTTGCATGAGTTTCTCCCCATTTGGGAGAATTTGGTTTTTCTCCGGGACTATAGTAACATAGCCTTGCATGTTGACGTCAACTTCTAAAAATACTTTGAATTAGATGTCAATTTTACATAGGGCCTTACATTTAATGCTAGACAGAAGACTACCGTATCATACCATGGCGGCTATTTTACAACGCTTCCACTACGTCGATTATATACAGTACTATTAATTATGTACTACTTATGCAACATGGTGTTTTATTGTAGACAACACAAATAAACATCAGCTTACTGAGATCCAACGTAACGTTATCGATTTTAACAATATATTTTATACCCGACGCTAGAAGTAAATAACACTACCGTACATACTGCAGGTGACAACTACTTAGTATAGAAACAGAAGCCAACTTTTTTACAGCATATAACATGTTAGTTCCGGTTAAACAACTTTAAACGTCAACTATTCAGGTTAGATCCTGTATATCGGTGTTTACTGACTTACACATATTGACAGGGTTGGTATGATGGTATCAGGTAATTTGAGGAGCACCATAGATGTCAACTTTCTACACGTATTCTGGCACATTTTACCCACAGCCTGAAGTTGATTACCGATTTCACAACCTATACAATTTGTCGACTATGGAGTCTTTTAATAGATGTCAATAAAACACCCTGTCATTTTTATTTTAACTTCTAAGCCAAAAATTAGACCATAAAATACAACCTGACATAAGATGTCAACTATGTATGCTATACCCTAAAATAAGATAAAATTTACACTGCCTTAAACTCTAATGTCAATCAATTAACCTGTCAACTTTCTATACAGCCTAACTTCCAAAGCCGGCTGAAAATACACAAAACATTAGCTACTACTTGCCAACTTCACAACCTATATTAGACGTCAACCATTTAGTCTCGTGTCTGATGACAGCCAGAAAACTTGTCGTTAAGACGTCAACTTTACAGCCTGGCGTTGAAAATGTCAATTAAAAATCCTAATATTTGTGTTGAATGGAAGAAATCTCTTCCTTACTTCACAAGGACAAGACGAAGAACGAAACATGTCAGATCTTTCGCAACGAACCAACTGTCTGAAAGTAAACACTTCGAAGCCATGAATATGCTCCATCTGGAAGCATGTAAATCTTTAAACTCACAATAGCGTAAATTTAATTGGGAAATCAGTCTTAGACTTTTGAACGAACCTTCTTAAAAACGCTCCACATCACAATTATGAGTAAAAAAGTATCGTTTGATAGTTTTGAAGGTTACGCATTTTTTCATGGTATGAGAAGTAGAGTGATATGTCAAACGATTGTTATCCGTACGGTTTAAAGACAGACTGAGACGATTACAGATTCAAGACGGATTTGCACACCCATTTTAAAGGTCATAAGCAGTCGCCCCAAACTTATTTTGAAACAATAGCTAAATGCCACAAATTTCTTCTTATTTCTCTTCCAAGTATCTTTCATAATATTTTAGGACATAAATATTGCATATTCAAGGTAAACCAAGCAGTTGCTCCTCGTAAATTTTACAGTTGAGTGAGAAAGATACTGTCACATGATTCTCAAGAGCAATTCAGGAAAAAGGATAGTCTACTATACAATTCTTTATTGGGGTGACTGCATTCTCCCTTTAAATGCTAAAAAAGTCTACAAGGGAGTTCAGCCGTCAATGATTATCTTCTTGAGTGATTTTCTTATATGTATATATATATATATATATATAACTCTAAATTATATACTTGGGAGACATTTCCATCGTCTTACACATTAATTTCTAACCTAATTTGCTAACCCCCTAAACCTGAAACTATCAAAATTTGATATTTAGAATCCAAAGAACGTTCTAAAATTATTTCCGAAAGTACAAAAATGTCTAGAAATAGTATAATAAAATAGAAATTAAATGAATGGGGTTATTTTTTCCACTGTACTCTCCAATCGGCGTTGATATCAATTTAAATCATCTCCCCTGGTTTATTGTTACTGAGACAAACCTCAACTACTTTCAAATATTTTTTTACACAAAATTATTTTAATTAACAGACATTTACTCTTAATGGGAAGGGTTGATCCCCATATGTGTGACTTTTGTCCACCCTCATGAACTCGAGAAAATCTCTTTCGGCATTGTAAGTGTTCGTCTACCTTTGTTCTTGACATTTAAAACAAACTTTAAGATCGGCTGGCAGTTCTTCTCCCAGCAAGACATTTACTTTGAATCAAGGAAAGATGTAATCCACCCGTATAACTCTTTAACTTTACACATGAAGTGCTTTGTTCTTGCCTGCAAAAGAAATGGATGCAAGTTTTGTTTTAAATTTACGCTTACAGTTAAGAGATATGTTTCTTCGCGTATACACAAAAGAAAATGAAATGTAACTTGCAACGAGCTGTGAAAGCCTTTTCATTTTGTCTTGAGCTTTTTGAAAAGATGATTCACTAATATATTTTGCCGTTTATTTAGCAGTTTGTAAGATATTTTAAGCCCATTATTAAATTTTCCGTGGTGAACTTTCGTTAGTCCTCAAGCTCATACTGGAACACAAGTATTGAAGTACCGGCACACTTTGTTCTATATAACCTATGGGAAAAGGTGTGTAGGACCTACTTTCAATTCATGCCTACGTTTTTATTGTCTGCTTGAATTCAATGTTAACAGATGTAAATATTCTATTTCCTGTATTTCCTTTCTTCAGAATAAAAAGAAGGAAATAAACGAAAATACAGAGAAAGTACTGTAAATTAGTTTCAAAAATTGACAGCACTTTTTCTGTATTCTCTTTGTAACGTTGTATTTCTTTTTATTTTGTTCTAGAACTTCTACGATCTAAACAGTGTACCAATTATACGCCTTTAAAGGATCTATTGCCATGGTAACACTGTGTTGTGGTAGCAATACCGAAGCCTATGCACAGACCACACTGGAAGGAGGTATTAATATTGTCAATGGAAAAATCTTTCAGTTGGACACCCATTCTCATTATTTTTCCGTTAAGTAATCAGGTAATTGGTTCAGTCGACCTGTCGTCTGCTTTTGATAGACAAGCAGCTCTTCCTACGTCACATTTTTGTCTCTGTTTTACCCAACCGTTTAATTCTACTTCTGTCTATAATGTCTTTAGACATAGCTTCTCAAAAGGGAGATATTGTTTCATATGGAGCTCTTTTCATTCATGTCTTCTGTTTCATGTCTTTTCACCTCCATAGACGTGCTACATTACGTGCTTCGCAGTTTTGCCCTAAATTTCTCGCCGATATTGCACTGCCTTAATTACCGCTGTTTATACAGATACCTGTTGAAACGTGTTGTACGTATCGCTCCATGGCAATGCATTTTTTTTCTTTTAGTTTCCACGTTCTAGTAGACCCACTCACGTACGAAGCTAAATAAACAAGTACTTGTCTGTGAGTACCATTTTCTTCAAGAGCTTGTCATGAACTTTTATCTGTAATTGTTTCCTTTTTTCTCAATTTAGGTCCCTTTCGATATGATGATCTTCAATCAGTCGGTTGGGGGCTATTGCATATCAGTTTCGATAATTTAATTTTAATATTTCATTAAAAGATAATGTAGTCTGCGCGACATCTAGCATCCTGAAAATAAATTTTCGTATTTCAAAAGTTTTGGCAAATTTGGTAAAGTTAGTGGTAGGCGTGTAAGGTGGGGCAATAGAGGCAAGGCGGCAAACGGGGGTGGCTGCAGGTCGGCTGCGTTTGTGGCAAATGTTTGAAAGTATAATTCGAAGTGTAGTGTTATTAATGTATTGATAATCCTGCACATGTGGATAGAATGTATGGTAGAACATTTCACAGGCTGAAGAGAATTTTTTCCCTGAAATTGTGCCTCATTGGCAAACAATCGTGACATAATTTTGCTCTAAAATTCACAATTTTTGCCCTGAAATCGACATTTTTGGCCGGTGGGTGGGTCATGTTCAAGGTGGCTGTTGCTCCAGACCCTCCGAGTCATACGTCTACGTATGCCTGTTTAGTTTGTTCACCTATTTCTGGCTTCGCAAAACAAACACTGATCAGACAGAAGTCATGAGAGCAGCCATGCAGGCTAGCTCGAAAGTGTTTTGTTACTTGCTGTCAAAGTCATTAAATCACAGACAGACAGACAGACAGACAGACAGACACAGACGGACAGACAGACAGACACAGACAGACAGACACAGACAGACACAGACAGACAGACACAGACAGACAGACAGACAGACAGACAGGCAGACAGACAGACAGACAGACACTATTGAAGTCTACTTGGCGTTGACATTGTAACTGGTGGAAGCTCTCACACAAAGCTCTCGCTCCCACGTGTTGTCACCACTTTTCTCTCCGTTTATCAAAAACACTGGGCACAAATAAGCTTCCTCATAGGTATGTGAGTATACTCATATAATCTTTAATAAACTGTTTTTTTTTATGGAAATGCTTAAGCTGTTAAGTGCACAAGTGGATTTCATAGCGGCTACCTACTGTGTAAAACATTCAAAAATGTTGATGTAGCCTATTAATGTCAATGACTTCGGCGACATGCCAGATTACCCGACTCTGCCTTATACAGTCGCGCCAAGTGTCGAGTAACGAATCCACTTTCCTTGGCATCGCGACTGAACATCGATAATTACTCATGTGAGGTATCACTGTAACTTTTGTTAGTCAAAATATTACCGTAGGCCTACATTTCTTATCAACGCTAGGCCCATTGTGACTAATAAGTCTATAGTGAGAGTGAAGATAAAACATATGTGGACTTGCATATCAGAACGTTTGGTGTAATTATTTCAATGAATCAGTCTGTTAAACCGCTTACTTGAGACCGCAATTCGCGAGTGGAAGATATCCGAAAGTGACGTGGCTGATGCCTACGGAACCCCCATGAAACATGTTATTTCAGCTTAACCTATGCACAACGTTTTACCAGCGGACAAGTTATTAAAATTGCTCGTCACACGCCGACTGAACTACATGTCATGGTACACTAGGCTGAATGCAGTGGAGAGAGGCACAAACAGGTAAGTATACTAACTACTACCTCGGATGTAGCGCTACTTGTGTGATAGTCATAGTCACCCTGCTTCGAGGGAACGTGTTAACCGGGGTTTGGTCTTTTCATTTACCTCTCGGTAGCATCATAGTTAATATACAAATATATATTAACTACGGTAGCATACTGCACTGACTCTCACTCGCAGTGAAGGTGGAGCTTCGAGTTTACACATGCATATTCATCGGGAACATTATAGCAGTTGGTCACTTGAAGGGTTCGACCAACACTACTACCATCGGACAAGGTACGTGTAGCGTACTAATCCGGAATATTTTCAGTGTTTTCTCATGCTGATGTAGATTTGCAAGGTTCAGTAAGGTGTCAAGAAAACTTTATATTCCTCTCAAAATCTTCAAATGTCGATTAGAAGAATATATATATGAAAATGTTAGATTCGTTTTAGTTCGAGAGGAGCGTATTTCTATTCATAATTTTTATTGGCTTTAAACTCATAACGGTATGGATTCATAGAAGTTGAGTGTTCTTATACCTGATTGACCCTCCACGCATTGGGGAGGGGGTTGGGGGTTAGCACGGTTACCATGACCATAGGCGTACGAGACGGGGGCAGGGGGCAGACAGACCCCCCAAAAAATTTCTGAGGTCGAAAATTCGGGCAAAAAATGACCAAAATTCGGGCACAGAATAGGTGAAATTTCGGCAAAGATGAAGAAAGAGTGAAAAGATTGCCCAAATTTTCTACTGAATTCCCGAATTTTTGATCGAATTCCTGAAAAAAGTGCAAAAATTTCTTCAGATCACAATTTTCCCCCAAAACGAGGGGGACAGCCCCTCCCCTTAGACCCCTCCCCCAGGACGGTGATTCAAATATGGCGACCCCCTCCCCGTCTTTGGAGATGCCCTTGACTTTGGGCAACTTTTTGAGATTCGGGCAAAAATTTTCTCCCCCTCCCCCCAAATTTGAAGAGTCCCGTACGCTTATGACCATGACTAGTTGTATGAAGTGTTCCAATTACCGATGACTTAAGTTCACGGACATATATATATATATATTGCACTAACGTCATTTTGCGTTATGCGTAGACTGTTGTCACCGAACGCGCACGTTTCTGTTTACCAATATGGCTGCCTGCTATGGTCTTGTTCAAGTTTGGACTTGTTCAAGTGGTTCGACGGCAGATTGTGCAACAAATATGTAATATTCTCAAAAGAATGCAATTTTAGGTCAAATTAAATAAACAGAACGAAGGACTGTAATTCATGTTCCATGTTCCATTCATGTTTGTATTGTCTGAAATATTGCAGATTCATCGTCAAATTGGGCAAACGATAGAAGTTCGGAGGCCATCTTGGTAAGCCTAAATTTGTTCGAACTCTGGCGACTGTGTTAATCACATGATCTTCTGATCATATGTATGATAAGCCCTGCTTAAGTTACACTGTATAAAGAGAGGAAATGTAACTCCAAAGCAACACCTTCCTGCTATAGGCTACTGATACTCGTAAAGAAAACAGTAACCTTCACAACACACTACTTCATGAAGGGAGACAACATGTAAACGGTAGTTTCTTCGTGTCTTCATTAGAGACGTTTACCGCTTTCTTTTAAAGGTCAGAAGGCCTAAAAAACTTGGGTTACTCTATCTTTTTCATGTCATTTTGTTTCGATACAAATGTATGCGACGTGGGATACTTAGCTGCTTGCCAGTTTCATGGACGATCATTGTTCCCAATATTGGGGGGACATGAAGAAAGTTGAGGTAAAGAAAGAAAGCAACGACACTTGCGGCTCCAGCGGGGAGTCAGCCCTTTCCCTCCCCCCTCTTTCCATTATCCGTCAAGAAAAAAATATCAAAATGTGTGCTTCAAAATGTGACAAATGTTGCACCATTTTGCATCGCAGCACTCTTCCGAAAGAAAAAAACTTTTCGAAGGGGAAGGGGACACCCTCTCCCCTTAGACTCCTCCCCCATGACACCCATCAATCAAACCCTGCACCCCCTATTGAAAATCCCTGGACCCTGTCAGGAAATGGATAATATATACACCACATAACACAGACGGTATAAGATACGTATCAAAGAGAGAGTAACTGAAATGACACGTTCGTGTAACCTACTTAGCTTCCGCACGAGCCATATCATCTCATTATGTAAGAGAATCTAAAAATTTAACGCCAAAACCTGCACATTTTCTCAACGAAAAACCAAACATTTTTTCGTTAGAACTATATGAAGACAAAAAAAGGACAAGACACATTATGATAAAAGCTATTGTCATTGTGTAATCAATAGATATCGCCATGGTTACGCAATGCGTTACTGTAATTACTGTAGCTACTAGAATCATTACTTCCAGAGATAGGCAACTTGGGGTTTAAAAAGTAAACCAGATAAATCTACTACGGAGAGACGTTAAGGTCACTTCTAAAATGACTTGATAACCTAAAAGTGGCATTTTCAAGATTAGTCTTTCTCAATTAATATTGATAACTGCGTCAGTCTTTTTACTAGGGCGAAAAAGCTTTGCCTTGCTGTCCTCAAAATCTCGAGGTCAACGTTAAAGTCGACACAGTTTGAAATAAACATGCTGCGGCCGATTCTCGGCATTTATAACGGAGAGATCGTTGTTGAAGTCAAGTTTGATATATAGAGAATTTGTCAATCCATTTCCTTTTCCGCTATTTGAAGAAATCATCCTACAGATCAAGGGGATATTGCAACAGTAATAGTGTTGAAATCAAAACATTACACGCTTAAACCTGTTCTTTATGCTTATATAGATTTAGGCATGTACATTTTAGCAATCAAATGTTGTAAAATAAGACGAAAATACCGTGAAAATATTTCCAACCGTAAATTCTTATCATCGGTGAAGAGTACTTTGGTACCTGCATGACGTTACCATTATCAGGAGTGTATCCGGGATTATTCAATGGGAAGGGGCACTACTGAATGGGCGGCCAGGGTAACTCAACTCTTGTTCGTATACGGAGTATACGAACAAAAGCAACAGCTAGACGGAACAATATGTACGGCCGAGATAGCGACGTGCTTACTGCACATCGATTTAGGACTGAAGGAGTAAAAATTGAGATATTTTTCTGTCCTGTTTTAAGGTGTCAGTGGTGGGCGCCTGTTGGGCCCTGTATATCCTCCACTGCTTTTAAACTGTTACCGGGGAAAGCCATATTCACACTCACGATGACAAGCAAGAACTAGATCCATTCACAAGACGTATATGACATGCTGATGTTGTCTAGCGGCATGCTCATGCAATGGCTGGAGCTTGCATGTGCCCTATGCACTTGTAGTACGCCTCTATATAGTGCGCATCACAATTGATTGGCCACATTAGGTATGCCACTGCATGACTGGGACTTTCTACACCTCAGCGGTTTTCATATTACTAGAGAATAGGTGAAAGGTCTGTATGTCTAGCCCCTGATTCCTCACATTATTCAATTCAATTCAAATTTATTTCACAAATGATTTCATAAACAGTACATAAAGAACATTGATATAGATAACAAAGTAGCAATAAATCATTTGAAGGACACTAGAAAAACAGAAACCTGTTAACTACGCTAGTGACCTTAATAACAAAAAATAAAAGTAACATATGGAATAAATGTCTAGGAACACAAGAGTTAACCATTATTTGAAGAAGTTAGTTAGATGAGGTTGAACGGCCCAGTTTCCAACCAATTGGTTCAAGTCCAGTTTTTTTCCAGTTGTGGCTCACTGGCTTGTTTTCCCTTACTCCATTGCTTATGCGGAGCATCACGCACAACGGCAGAAGGTTCCATTTTTTGAAGAAAACGAAGGTATATAAATTCAGTTTCACTGCACAATAAACAAGTTACTTACTAAGTATATGTTGTTTTAATCTATTTTGGAAAATGTTTAAGGATTTAGATGATTTTACGTCGGGCTGATGATTTTACCGTCAGCCGCATGCAGTTACAGATTACCTTAAATCATCATTCTCAGTATTAGTAAACTTAATCAGAGAAGCGTTTTACTTTGTCATGTTTGAAAGAGGATTATCTAAAGTGTACATGTTATCGTCGAGTTTCATGTCGTATCCTTTACTGCCATAGCCCAAAGGGCGTCGTTAAATTTGGCCTCTGTACTGCTATAATTTCGTCTGTCGATTGATCAACTTTGCTTCAGGTTTGACTAAAAGGAGGCCTAGAAATAACATTCTCATCATCCAAACATCGATTTCGTACTCCATAATTAGTCTCTACTTTCGTCTTTCTCAATATGCCAAACGATCGCTGTGGTCACATCACCTGAAGATGAGCACAGGCTGCGGCCGTCAGCTAGATATAGTGTCCACGTTCTGCAGTGAATCGAAGTCAGATTGTTTGACAGTTGCCCAGCGCCTAGTATCTTAGCTTCTCATTCGGCCAACTGATGTTATTCATGCGTACACACTTGGATTTGGCGACCGGAAGTCTATGCTTCCTTCCGGTTTCCCGAAGGAACAACCTATAAAGCCAGTCATCATTGACCTTTTTACCTTTTTTTTTTGGTCGCACAAGCGTGTTTGATGGGCAAACAACGTAGAAATACCACTCCGATGAACAGAAGAGATGCCATCTAGCCTACAACGGAGTGCTACTCATCTAGACTGGTTCTTGGTTCATTCGCTGTTTCTCTTATTGTATTTTAACATGCTTCCATTCAAACATGTTACATCGTTACATAATGCGTATGTAAAATTTTCAACTGGAAAGCGAGAACATTACAAGCACAACATTCGTAGGCTAAGCTAGCAGACCTCTCGGAAAATCATTCAAACGTGGACAGAACATCTTTCAAATATGGGGTGGGGTGAGCCCCTTTTTAATGATATTCAACTGCATAAGTAACCATGACACAAGCTTGACAGAAAAATAACCCAGGCCTGCATTTCTTTTTCATACGGCCCAGCTAAGCTACGGTTAATACCCGGTCTGAATCAGTTTCAACCTGAAGTTATCCTGATAATTTTCTGCAAGTTTACAAAGTAGGTTTCGCTCTCCTTGGGAGTCCATTTATTTGTTCTTTGACTGCTGAACGCTCGAACCGTGGTCATGGAATCTTGTCTTGAATCGCCTGACGAGTGGTTTAAGCACGGAACACTCAGTAGCGACGAATATGAATTGTTCATATATATATATATATATATATATATATATATATATATATATATACTGAAAAGCTATGACTTTAGGGTACTACAAGACAGCTTTACAGCACTGTTTCGTAAGAGCCCGGTTTAGTGGGTCCTC
>WURT03290982.1:0-25105 GCA_009936505.3 Holothuria glaberrima
TTACCACGCTGTTGTTGATAATCACGCCGTTATTACCTCAATGTACATCGCTGTTACTAACGATGACGCCGTTATTGGCGAACTTTGCGTGATTCGCGTTCCATAAATATCTTCACACAAAAGCCAACACTTGTTTTCATGGAACGAAAAGATAAGATAAAACTTAAATGCCTCCATGACTCCCGGCCAGACAGAGGTCATTGTTCGAAAATGCTGTTACCAATATGAAGATAAAAAAAGTCGCTGCTGTATTCATTCATCTCTTTGGTGACTTTTGTTTTTCATAGCTCTTCTTAAAATGGACTTAAAATGGATACATTCAATTCCACTCTTTCACCGACGGAGGACAGTGGAATCTTATCAAAACCACAGAAATTTTTGGCCTAGTGGTAGAAAATATCAGCGGTATCCTTGCAGTTACTTTGAATATTCTAAATCTGATAATTCTTCGAAAATAATTCTGGATGCTTTGGAAACACAACCATTGTGTTTGCTAGAGCATTGTCATATTCAGATTTATTTACTGGCTTCGTGCAACTGCTGACAGGAAACACTAACGCCTTGTCCACCTTGGCATACGAACATAATACCATCTGTCTGGGTCTCTTTTTGATTAAGGTATTTTCGAAAACGCTATCCTTTAATTCGATAGCTTGTGTAACACTTGACAGATTTATCGCAATTGGAACTCCCCTGAAATATCCCGTTCTACTTACAGCAAAACGAGCAAGGATTATATCATTTTTAGCTTTAATCCATACCTTCATTTTGTTGGCGAAAGTTGTTTCAGCACTTTTGGGAGTTGACCCTTCCTCTGCTGAACGCCGCGTTTGTAAATTAGCAGGCCCTAAATAGCATCCGTAATCTTGTGCTTGAGATTGTAGTGCTTTACTTTTATGCTACGTTCTGCAGTCTTATCGTGCCCTTCACTTTTATCACAGCGGCAAACATTTATCTGTTCGTTACTGCCATAGGTCACGTGAGAAATGTCACAAATGTGAATTCGAAGGATGAGGCAACTTCTGTTAAAATTGGCCGCGCTCAGTTGCAATCAAGTGAAAAGAGCCCTGACCTAACTTTTCATATTTCAGCACGAAAATCAGAGCTTCGAGTGGTTCGAACTTTTCTCATTATAACTGGCGTTTTTTTCATTCACGTGGACGCCGTCCACCCTCGTGGGCATACTTGGTGCCAAGTTGAACGTTTCGGTCAATCTCTTGAAAATATCGAGTTTACTGTAACTCCTGGGCTAACTCTATAGTTTATTTGTTAATAAACAGAAGATACAGACAGGAAGTAAAGAAAATACTTTGTCGGAGACAGCTGTGAAGGAATACGGAAACCCTCAGGCAAGTTTTTAAATGAAAGGCAGGGGATAAAAGAACAAATACGTCACAATTTAAAACAAACGACATCATTGTATCTTGTTTTGTTAGAGAAATATAGCCGTATGTTACACAATAGGACGCCGCTATGTCAAACAACTGATGACCAGAAGTAAGGCTAGAAGGATGTTAAAAGAAGGGTCTAAGTAAAAATCAAGTTTTGACATATTAGAGGGATACTTATTCTAAGCATTCTGGTAACAATTTGCATTGAAATCCAATGTAGGGTTCTCACGATATTAGCAGTTGGAGTTACCACATTTTCAACACAAAGTCAACTTGAAGCAAGCTCGTATGACGTCATAGCCTCACATTAATGAGCAGTTTTTTGTTTTTCCTTAAACTTTACAACCAATTTACTCCTCCATTATCCCATGTATCGGAATGTGATGGCATGAGAGGCATGGGCATTTTACAAACTTTACAATCCACACAGGGAGGTCCTATCCCTTTTAACTTCAAGGTAAGCACGGAAGACTGAAAAAACAAAGAAACAAAGCATTTCTCATCAACGCGAGGAAGTGATATAACCCTTGCTTACCTCAAGCTCATTTTGGGTGATAAATGTGGTAACTTCATTTGCAGATATCTGGAATTCTACATGTTCAATTTGAATGGAATTTCACCTAATTGTGTAGATTTAGTTCCTCTTTCACATCTGAAAATTAAATGTTTTGCTTTAACCCTTCCTTTAAAGGTTAACAGACTCATTGGTTTTACTGACCCATCTCAAAGGTTGCCTGATTATTAACCTTTTAAACAAGCTAAAGCTCCTCTGCTTAGAACTACCTGGAGGCATGGGCGTCGACGAGGTAGGTGGGACGAGGATGACATGTACCCCACTTTTGAAAGTGGGAGGATTGTGCTCCACTTTTTCCAGAACCCTAACAAATATAGTCGGTACATGTTTTTTCCATCAATTGCACATATTACTGATTCAATGAAATCATCTCAAAATGGCGGAAACAGCTATCTAATGAAAGAAAACGGTGGTAAATGCTTCAGATTTCACCACAGATCTTCTGTTCTTCAAATTTGCCCAGGGCTTCTAAACAGTGGCGTACGCAGGATTTCTCTCAAGGAGGGGGTGGGGCATACAGTATGTTGAGTGATCGCTGGCTGGGGGAGGGGTCTAACGAAAATTTTTGAAAAATTGGGTGTCTCTACATGCAATCTGGTGACACTTATGCTGCCTTTTTACGTAAAATTTGTGTTACAAAATTACGTATTTTTAGGATCTAAAAAAAAAATTGGCATTCCTTGAGGGGGCTATGGCCCGATGCCCCCCTCGCATACGTCACTGCTCCTTAATGAGCCCATGATTCTTCGCTCTTAGGGATTGAAGTGGTTCTGGCCAAGGTTATGCCTCCTACTTTTGAGAGGCTGTTGATGCTCTTGCCTGAAGGTGAGACGGATACAATAACGAGTACCGCTTGTCGGAATGTGTCACCCCACAATTGTTGCATCGCGGGAATAAACGATTCGTTAAAGTCAGTTTCGATTGAAACATCGAATATTAGGTACTTGATAACTATTCAAAATTAAACCAGGTACTCTCCACTATGCTACTTCCGCATGTAATGCATAAATAAAAAGTTCGAGCATTTGCGTTAGCCTCATGACAAATGAATTTTGGAAGAGTGTAGTCCATTGATGCCTCAAACTGATTCTTTTGATTTTCATTTGGAGTACGATAACTTTCTTCTAACGAACATACTAGGCACCACGTATTCCATTTCAGATGTAAGATCTTTCCTTTGCAAATTTTAGCTCGCTTTGCATGCAAAACATTTTATTTCGCAGTAGCAAGACAATCATTTCCACTAATTTAAGTTGAAATGAATGATATTGATTTTTCTAACATCCTCTTTGATGTAAGCACCAACATAAAAGTGTATGACTTTCGTCACTCGTGTAATTGAACTACATTTAACTCTGTCGTCCATCTCCATTATCATGGAAGTAATTGTGAAATATAAAGAATTTGTTTCACAAGTAAAACATTTACTTAGGGAGACAATGATGATGATGATGACGGTGATGATGGTGGTTGTGGTATTTTGGTATTTAGCGTCCGTTGCAGTTGCAGTGGCGATGAAGATGACCATGATAGAAAAGTTTAAAGGTCTGGTGACATGATAATTACATTTTTGTATATTTGATGTGAAAAACATTAAAATCTAGAAAATATCCGCAGTTCCCCTCAAAATCTATAACAAAGTGACTATTCTACAGGGTCAATGCTATTTTACACTTGCATCATAAAAATGAGCTAAATATGTAAATTTGTAACGTCGAAAGACGGACCTGCCAAATATGGCTAATGTTATCTATTGTGTTTCTGACATTCACTTCAAGGACACTTATATAATTGGTGTCCCATGAGGTGTTTTGTATGGAAGCGAAACTTGTTATCGTAAAAATATTAATATCACTCACTAAGCTGCAAACTAACTGATGAGTAATCATGGGATAATTTTTGTAGGGTTAACAAAAGAAATGTTCACACTGTTCTACACGTGACATCATTATTTTTTGCATAGCCAATGAGTTACTCAAAAACAAAAAAAAATACTTTGAAGAGGTTTATCTTAAGGATGGTAAAGATATTGAAATAATTCCAACAGATCTTTCCATGGAAGATTTCGCTCTTTAACAGCAAAGAAAAAGCAACTCTTTTTGGTGGCGTAACTATAAGGTGACTATGATGATGGTAATGATGAATTCCATAAAAATGTGAAGTATGGTAAACCAATTAATAGGAGGCACATCGTTGAATAAATTATGGTAAAGTTAACCTTTTACGATCATGTAAATAAGCTATTAGGATATCACGAAACCACTATGTTTTGAGCATTTTCCATGTTGCAACCTGTCCGAAGTAAATTCTCCAAAACAATTAGCAACTGGACGATTACGTCGCCAGTATGTAGTCGTTGTTCGTTACAATCGGTACATGCATATCGAAGGAATTACTCATTGGTTGCATCTTAGTTCTGCCTCAAGAGTGAAATAAGAGCTATTTCTCGTCAGCATATCAACCAGCAATGGTGTGATTATGTCAAGATCGGGCCAAAGTGTTTATTAAAATGGCACTATTATAACATTGAGTATGTTTCACAAAAAAATTATGGCAGGTGAAATGTTTATTTTGTGACGGTAACAGTGTCAATGAAACTGGATTTCTTTCATCTTCTCTTAACTAAATAATCTAAGATTCTTTAAAACTGCCCCTAATGCCTCAAAATTACGGGAAATAGAGTAAATGCCGTAATAAAAGACATCGGCGCGGAAGACGCCTATGTGTCTACAAAGTTAAATTTTGTATAATTCTGTGTTCTAAACCATTAGTGGGTCAATACCCATAATTTGCAAACGAGGCGGTGAGATCATGTTGCTGCGCGAATCACATTTTTAAAAACAGCACAATTTTCTGATTGGAGGTCACTTACATATCCCAATGAATTATAAACATTACCTGAAAGATATTTGCAATTACTTATCGATATCTTCAAATACCGCTACTTATGAATAGCTTTACAATAGATTCTCATGAAATTTGGCATTCCTTGGTAAACATGAAAAGTCAATCTTTTGATTAATGCGAGAATAGTATCTCTTATTCTGATTGGCAATAAGGATATTGCTCATATACACTGGATAAAGTTTCCCCCACGAGGTGACTTGTAAGTTTATTGCACTCCACGCAGTACTTTACAAGTCAGCAGAGCGTTATGGATTGGAAAGGTATTTATTTACAATGGGGACTGGAAAGTTGTCATAAGAAAGCTTGGACCACAAGAGACGTCAGATCTGTATTCAGTTCTATCGTTATCAATTTACTGTTGTCGTCTTCCTGCCAGACCTTCGTACATTGCACTCTGGAGACTGGCACGTGAAGCCGTTCCAATTTTTCTTCGAAAAATTACAGAGGGTTTTTTTTTGGGGGGGGGGTGGATGATTAAGTTGCGTGCTGTTCGCTTCTTCAAATATACCGAAGAGAATGAATTTCCAATCCGCAACAGAGCCAAGCCCGTCTATAGATGGACTTGTCGAAGCGAATTACCCCTCTCCCCGCTTACTTATTTCTAACAGTAACCGCACATTAGTAATCCTGTTGAATCTTTTCACTTGTTTTCGTTCTTTTCACTCGTGTTAATTATCTTTATGTACTTGCACTACAAAACTCTTAAGCTCTATGTAAAATACCGGTATATGATTCTAACGAGAGAGGTGATTTGCCTCTCTGGGTATACGAAACCTTCTGAACAATCATACAGTCTTATAAAGACGTGTGTTCCGGGCGGTAACTCTCTTTCGAAAAAAATTAAGAAAGAACTGATTCCAGAGTAAAAAGTATCTGAGAGTTTGTGTCTGGGCCGGGTCAAACCATGGTTTTATTATTCAAAGGCAACCTACTGTGTCTCCATATGGACTGACCATCTAAAAAATACCCTGAATTTGAGTTAAAATGCCCTAATGGATTCTATATCTGAAGTGAGCTAATATGATAGCCATATCTTTGGGTTTCTAACGCAAAGACGTGGATTGCTTCTTAGCTGTAGAAAAGATTCTCCTTCAAAGCCCGATTTATAAGGTCATTATTATATCTTTTGAAAAAGTATCTCGAAAGTGATGGTAAAGATCAGGTCACACTTGTATGAAGGCAGTCAATGCACCATGTGCCATAACATCTAAACATTAGTCAAAAGTTTGTTCATCGACACAAAAGTGTAAAGTGTGAACTCTTACCATCTATTCAGATTAATCTGTCATTACTTCATTTCGGTTAAGAAAAGCTTCAAGTATGTTCAAATAACCCCACATCCTCATTTGTGAAATAAAAGACCATTTTTAGTTAATATCATTTATTTATTTATTTATTTCAACATTGAAGGATAAACTTGGTTATCGGAACGCTAATCTCACCTGATGAAACACATCAAACCAAACGAACAAGATCAAAAAATATCATAACTCAAAAAACACTATAAACATAAAAATTGAAACAAGCATAAATTAATGGCATTCATAAATTAATGACTATACTTTGACTTTTGAAGAACCACGTGAACAACACAAGAAAAAAAATTCTGTGACTCTGTCGAACTCAGTTCAAATGCAATTTGTTATCTGAAATAGTAGAAGTCTGTAGCTCTGTAGATTAAAGATTTGAAAACAATTCATTTCCTGTGATTTGTTGACATTTTAACTTCTTAATATGAAAGTTGTATTAAAGCCTTTTAAGCAAATCAGTTTAAGGCTAAGATGACTGCCTCAGAATTTGCAATTTCAAATGCACATGCTCATCTTACGTGAAAGGTCTTTTAAGTTTTAATGAAGCTTTGGCTGTCTTTGATAAATCAAGCTACCAATTGATCAAGAACTACACGTCGTGATAGCTATTTATTACTATAAACGTAATAAGTATTGGATTGTTGTGTATTGCCTGTCATTTTGAATTTTTCATGACATGCACAACCATGTGGCTTTACATGATGAAATGTTTTCTCTCATAAAGCCTTTGGGATTTCCAGCACTTCTACGCAAAATGATATGTTCGTTTATTGTAGGCTAAGGGTTTTAACACATTACGGTACTTTAAGAAAATAAATATATTTTCTGGAGTTTTCAGTGTGTTGGGTTTTTTTGTTTGAAAATCACCTAGTTGCTTCTGATGGTACCACTTTGCGAAAATCTTGAATTAAAAATAAAAATAGTTAAATAATAAAATATATAAATTTTGGTAATGTTTGCTACCAATCCAAAGTGTAAAGTACTGATAGAGGTAGATTGTTTGGTTGCTATTGTGAACTGTAAGAAAGAAGCAGTTCAGGACTTACCAAAGAATAAAACCAGAAAGCCCAAAGGCTTACTGATTCCTTGCCATAGAAAAACAAACATGAAGTGTCAGTCATTGCTACCTCGAAATATAGTGTTTATGAGCCATTCACAAGGTTTTCAGTTTTTTGACCTCTGTGACCTCAAATGACCTTTGACCTCTACCAAAAGCAATAGGGTTCTTCCTCTCAACAAGACAAACCTATATACCAAATATGAAGTGTCGGTCATTCCTATCTTGAGATATAATGTTTACAAGATTTTTTCGGCTTTTGACCTCTGGTGACCTCAAATGACCGTTGATCTCCACCAAAAATAATAGGGTTCTTTCTCTCAACATGACAAATCTATGAACCAAATATGAAAAGTGTTAGTCATTGCTTGAGATATTGTGTTTACAAGCTAAGCGTCACATACACACATACACACACGACATCACAATCGCATAGATTCCTTGCCTGCCTTCGGCAAGGAATAAAAAATGGACCGACTTGGATCTAAGAAACGATAGAACAATAAAAATTTTCAAAGAGTTAAGGTGTCACCCCTCCCCATGGGCTACATCTCCTTTTAAAACATTAAAATAGAAAACATCTCCACATAATGAGGATTCCTAAACATACCATCAATTCAGTGCTATACTTTGCTTTACCAAAGATAGCATAGCACCATTTTGCATCTCAGCCGTCTCATATAGACAAAAAATTTCTCAGAGTAAGGGTGTTATCCCCTCCTATTGCCTAACATCCAGCCAAAAATTAAACAAAAAGTCATTAGATACAGACAATTTACAAACATGTTATCATTTCAGAGCACTGCCAAAAATACCACCATAATTTACCAGAATCCAACCTCAAACCTTAATCTGCGTTTAGTAATTACGAAGGTCACAGCTTTAACCCTACTTATTGGTAAATAATCTGAATGGGAACCATTAATCTCACCTTTATAGTAAGTACGCTCACCCAGTCCACTTATAGTTTTGATCACTTGTGACCTCGTGCGTCAGCTAAAACTTATCCTACGGGTGGTGCAAAGTTACAGTTTTTGTCCTAATAGAAGTTTTGCAATCGAATTTAAAGAAAACTATTCTTTTATAATTATTTTGATTCTTACATAGCTTACAGTTTTGTTCTTGTCTTTTTTATTACGAGCCAAACATGCACATACACCTACACCAAACGTCCGAATAAAATTTGAACCCATTCCGGATCGGAGGCACAGCTGCACAAATAACGGTCATTTGCGCATCGGTTATATTCAAATAAAAATGGTCCAATCCGAATCGGTTTTGATCCATATGTGATCAAATTAATGATCCGGATTTGCTTAGGTCCCCCCCCCCCCGATTCAGACTGTGTTCAAATTTTATCAGGATGTTTTTAGAGTGTATCTGAAACATTATTAGCTCGTTTTCTGTTCGTGGTGGAAAAAATTGTAGTTTCCTAAGGTACGTGACAATCGAATCAAACTATATCCATTAACTTGCCTTCCTTCTTTCTTCGTTGACTCACAAAACCCACTTATTTGTTAATGGATCTTCCACCTGTCGGTATACACTCTGATAATTTACCACTGACGATGGACTCATAAGACTACTAGCTTAATTTTAGTATACAACGTTCAGTGTAAGAAGATCAATTTATGGCAGATTCTTATTTTGCAGATCATCAGGATGAAGTTATTAATGAACAGTGATGTGCGAACTCATTACTACTCTTGAGTCTTGTTAAATAAGTGTCTGACAGAAATAGTGATATTTCAGTAGCACAACATGCACGTCACAAGATTGTTTGTAGAAAGAGTTAAGCCCTAGCGAAATCGCTGCTACTAGGATTTGTGTGGCTGGTCGTTCAAACGCACGCTTTCGTCGACTTTTATCAGTACCATTAAGATGATACGTCAGTGACAAAGAAGTAGAGGACTGAACATCTAGGAATATCGTCAAAATGCTGACAGCGGAGAATCCAAAGTGGCGGAGAAAATTCTTTGTTTGAGCATTCAGATTTATTACCTACGAGTATCCTGATACATACATAACGATCGCTACCCATAGATCTGCTTTTATCTATCTTTTTGGCTTTGGATTTCAAATAGAAGTTAAGCTAAAAAAGTATTGCCATAATGCTATATGTTTAAAAAGAATTGACTTCAAAGACTTTTATGTCATTTGTTTGTTTATTCCGATGTTTAAAATAAACTCAGGAGTAGGAAAAAGAATGGATCCACTCAGTACAGCAATTTTACCGACAAATAACAGTGAAACACTACCGCAATCTTTATCCTGGTGTTTGCGGTCGTCAGCGGCATCCTTGCAGTATTTCTAAACATACTGAATCTTATCATTTTACAAAAAAATTCTGGATGCTTCGGAAATACAACCATCGTATTTGCAAGGGGTTTGTCATATTCAGACTTGTTGGCTGGCTGCGTTCAATTGATTGCGGAAAATATTCACATGTTTTCCACACTGCCTGATGAAAATGGAACGGTCTGTTCGGGTCTTCTCTTAATTTCTCTGTTCTCGACCTCATTGTCATTTCACATGCTAGCATGTGTAACCCTGGACCGATTTATCGCCCTCAGGTATCCACTCAGATATCCCGTATTACAGTAAAACGGGCAAAGATCATATCTTTTTTAGCGTTAATTCACAGTTTCATTGTGTCGATAATTGTCCCTTTCATAATTTTTGAAGATACCGTCTGTGAGTCAGGAATCTTATCACTTCGATACTCGTCCCTTGAAATTGTGGTTACGTACTTTTATTTCTTAGTCTTTGGTCTTACTGTGCCCTTCTTTTTCATTTTAGGGGCAAATATCTATCTGTTCGTCATTGATATTAGTCACGTGAGAAGAGTCGGAAATCTTTTGAACGCCGTTCTTACCAATGTTGAAACTGCATGCGCTCAAGTGCAATTTGATGGAAATGTCCAAGATCGAACTTTTCAGATTGAGAATAAAAAATCAGAGCTTCGAGTGGTTAGAACATTTCTGATCATAACCGGTGTTTTTCTCTTCTCGTGAACCCCGACGTCTGTCAACGCTATTTTTGTTTTCCAATTAAACATTTCATTTAGTTTCTTGACAATATCACTTGTGCTTGTTTATTGTAACTCCTGGGCTAACTCTATCGTCTACTTCTTGATGAATAAGCGGTACAGGCAAGAAATGAGGAAAGTTTTTTGTACAACACAGTCGTAAAGGAGACAAAAGCAAAGTCGGCTAGTTATCTGGTCTGTTCAAGAGCTCTTCAGTACTGCGCCGCAACCGAGTTCGTCGCGTCAGCCTGGACAAACCCCGATATTGATGGCAAGCCAAATTCCGTAGCACCCGGAGAAATTTCCACGTATTTCAGCGGGGTTCGAATCTAAACACACATGAAACACATCGGTGCACAGCAGCTGGAATAGAACACTCTGCCTCTCGACGACCCTGTGAAGGAGACCAACGCCCTAGTTCGTAAGAAGGCACACGAATGGTCCCGAAACTCTTATCGCAAAAGACTCTTAAAAGTCTCTTATCTTTACTCAATGGTCCTTCATTCTGTGTAACAATCCCTCATGACGTCTGATATAAGACATATCTCGCATTAATGGTAAAGTAAGGTGTTTCATGTTTGAATTTGAAAATTCAGAAACCATATGTCCTCTGAAATGACAAACTGAGCTAGTTTGGATGGACTCTAATTTATCTTTTGTTACTCAAATAAGGGAAAAGTGTTAAAAGCTATTTTTATCTTGCACCGTATAAGATGTTTTCGTTCTCACCTGAGCAGAAAGTGCTTGCCACAGTTTGTAAATTATTAGCCCTGTTCCAACTAGATAATTGTAGTAGCTTGTTATGTGGGTTACCCAATATAACTCTGGCTAAATTACAACGGGTTCAAAACTTCGCGGCTAAACTTATATTAAATAAATCGACTTTTGATAGCGGTGTTGAGTGTCTTAGGCAACTCAGCCTCCACTGGCTTTCAGTTAAGTACAGAATTTTCTTTCGTCTACTGTATATTTGCTTTAAGTGTGTTTATGGTCAACCTCCATCTGAATTAATGGGTTATTTTAGAGCTAAGCATTATTCTGGGTACCTTCTTAGGCCATCCTCTAATTCTCCTTCGTTTTTTGTACCGAAAACTTGCAGCTCAATGTCCGGAGATAGGGCTTTTTCCATTGCCGGGCCGCGGGAATGGAACCGACTACCTATTAATGTCAAAAACATTAAAATATTTGATGTCTTTAAAAGGAAACGAAAGACACATTTTTTCGCTTCTGGTTTTAATGAGTAAAGTAGCCTACAGTTTTTAGGTTGTAAATCGCCACTGTTCACTCCGTTGTCTTGTATAAGTGAGCACTATATAAATTATTGTATTGTATTGTATTGTTAAGTGATTTATAGAGGGAGAGTCTTTCGATTGTGGTGGTTTCTGGAATGTGAATGTCGTAACGCTCATGAAGCTGATACAGGTTACCATCATTCTTATGAATAAATTCCACTAATTAATTCGATTCCACCATAGTTAATATACAAATATTACCTATGATTCCACAAAGAGCAAAACCACCGTACCTTTCCATTTCCGTAAAGGCAGGACATTATTTAATCTTACAGTACTTGAAGAGGTCTGTAATACAATACCAATTGCAGCAATAAAGGAAAGCCGGTTCATACTTACAAATGTTCAGACGCTGTAAAGCTATATAAGAACCTGGTATAGTCATCCCATGCCCTTCTGGGCCAATCACGACATAGATCAAAGTTGAACAGTGTTTAGCTTTCATATCGCTATACTGAAGGTGAGGCTGGTTCACCTTCCAAATTTTCACAAGCTATATAGCTATATAAGAACCATAGAAGGTCATCCTTTGATCTTATGGGCCAATCACGGACATAGGTCATCCCTTGATGGGCCAATCACGGCCTTGCTCAGAGCTGAAAAGTAATCATCTTTCATAGCTTTATAGCGCTATACTGAAATATACACCGGCCTTTTAGTCTTTGCTCTGCTTTGAACTTGGGCTTGCTTTGGGGTCTTCGCTGATGTGAATTATCTTCCCCAGCCCAAAGTGTGTCTTTCTACTAAAAGTTCAGGGAACCTGACTGTAGCGGTGAACAAGACTTGTCAAATAAAAGAAAATTGTTTAGAGTGCGCTAAATTAGTCACCAACACGCACAAGAGCCAGGTTCCGGTCGGCAGAAAACTCGCAGTTGAGGCAAAACAAATTATTACGAAAGATAAGTGAAAAACAGCCTTTTGGGTAGTACAGGTTTTTGCCGGACGGAACCGTTCTCCCCTTCATAAAATGTTACTTAGTCCATGGCTTCATTGTCAAAACGTAGAATACCTATTTTCTGCAGGATTTGGTTCTCACTCATAGTTTGACCTACAATATATGATTGTTTCCTTACTGTGCTGGCCACACTTTAGTTTTGGAATAAAACATTATAGGAATAAGGTTAAACTGAAGTCAAGTAAAACTACCCGGAAATGGTTTTTAAGGATCAATTGCACTGTTTCAAAGTTTTTAGAAAAAAGATAATGTTTGTTTTTTTTTTATAATAATTTCTTTGGGTTTATATTACCACAGAGAAATGCACAGGGAAAAAAGAGCCTTAAGGCACGTTCTCACTTCAGCCTAATGGACAGAATACTCCGGTGATGCCATATATTATCACCGAATCAGTGCTTTGTCATGAGTAGGCTAAATAAAGTGACTTTTTTAAACAGAGTTGTTTTAAAATATAACTGCCCACTAAAGATTGACAAAGTAGAATAAAAGTACATCGATGGTTTTTCTTTTCTCAAGTATGAAGGCAAACAAAAGTCTTGCCTATAAATTTATTTTCCACGTGACGTGTCAAGGCATTGAATTCTAATAAAGCTATTATTCCATTCAGTGCCCACACTTTATTCTAAATAACGAAATGGACTTGTATGTCTACTAATTAATTTGAGTACGGGTGATCGACTTACGTGCGGTAAAACATTAATGCTTGTTTATCACCACTTATAAACCAAAATTCAAGTGAAAGGGAAAAAAAACTTGTTCGAATATCGAATAGCGCTAGTAATGGAAAAAAGAGAGTGTCCAGGAAAACGGTTTAAAACGGTTTCCCAGAAAGGCTAATTATGTATTTACATGGGCACAGCTGTTGTGGAGGAGGCGGGCACGGAGGGGGGAGGGGAGTGGGTTCGGCACATGGAATGTCGGAAAAGGATCAAAGGAAACAAAGCGGGGAGAGAAAAGACTTTTTACATGATAAATTTCAATAAGTAGCCAAACTTTAACGACTGATTGTTTGCGACAGATTATTTTGAATACTATTTTTCTTTGTTTACACGTTCCTCCTTTTCGTGAAGGCATGCATAGAGAGTATCACATGAACGTTCCATTATCAAAAGAGCTTTTCCACTTGGTTTAAGCACATATATTCCATACAATACCTAAAGAAAAGGGGATGACTTTCTTTTGTTCCGTAATCACGATGGTTTTTATAAACAATTTATGTCTTAAAATATCTACCAAGGTGTGATCAGTCTCGGACATAAAATGACTCTCATAGCAGTCAGCGTTTTTTTGTTTATGTGTTTAAAACCAGCGGCGTACATACCGGCGTAGTAGGCGTGGGCCTTGAGTTAGTTAGGTAGATGTAGTTTTACGGCTCAGTTTGTAACCGATTGCCTTTTTTCCAGTTGTGGTTCACTGGCTTGTTTTCCCTACTCCATTGCTAAAGCTGAGCACCAAGCAAAATGGCAGAAGGTTCTATTTTTAAAGACTTTGGTATGACCCGGCCAGGATTCGAACCCCCGACCTTCCGGCTGTAAGTTGGATGCTTTAACCACTTGGCCATGCAGTCGGTCCTGAGGATGGACGTGCCTTCCCCAGAAAAAGATAAGTCTCTCAAGAATCGTTTCTGTTATGATGTACAAGTTGGCAAGGATTCTGCACCTGGTTTATGTCTAACAAAACGGTAAGCATATTGCACTGTTCACGCCAGAGGTTTAGTAATACATTGATAGTTTTATTTCGCAGAGTTTTATAAACAAACTATCAGGGAAATGGTATAGGCAGATCAAACCATGGGCTCAAAATACTATTTATTTTTCAAGTGATTCTGAATTTACATCTGTAATTTGCCTCTAGGACCGGATCAAATGGTCCCACGGGCGGCATTCAGCCTCGGGCATAAGGTTTTCCACCCCTGATTTAGACAGAGGACTTGAACAAAGATTGAGGTCCTCGGTGGAAAACAATGTACATTTTCAAGGTCCTTGACTGTAAACACAACATAGACACTATTTTTAAAATAGAAGTGATAGGAACAAACATATTGAAAATAAGTAGTCAATCTGTGCAGTTGCATATCTAATCTCCCTCAAATTCTCTACACATTTTTTTTGGATTTAGTAATGAAAGTTTGCAAAAGCCGACAAGTAAATATGAGCTAAATACCAATTTCATTTGTAAAGTATAGAAGCAAGGTAGGATTTGAGCCAGGAACTCCAGGAACTCTTCGGTCAAGTCAAACTCCGTCAAGATAAATGATGTGCAAAAGACCCAAGGATGTGTGAGACAACCAGGAAAAAAACGAAGACCTGTTTGATATGAAAAAGAATACCTCAGGGCTAAAGATTTTTGCACCTTAATTATAACTGTGCGATCTATTGAAATTTGAATTTTGATGTCGTTCCACCCCTTATTAAGTTTCAAAATTCAAAATGTACTTATATGGAATTTTTGAGAAATCTACACGAGGCTTAAAATGTGTTCAACCCAAGTTACACATAAATTAATGAGACAAACGTATTCCTATAAAAACACTTTATGCATGGACCTCATATTATCATCTGTTTGAAACCCGACCATAACAACATGTAAGAGGATAAAAAAATGAATTACACGTATACTACAGCTAGTTGTGCAGGCTTATCTCAGCCGATGGAGCATTTCGATTTCTGTGATCCTGTGATGTCACATGCATGCGGTTTATAGTATTTTTGTTAGCACTCAGGACGAACTTTGTTCCTTTATGAGCTTGCAGCACGATAGCATTGGATAACCCATTTACTTATCTCCGTCTTGTATGAAGAGAATTTGCTAACGCGACGAATTTTAAATAATCTTAATGCCACTATAATGTTTATCATCTCTCCCACAGGAAGGATATCTGCCTCATTTTCTGTGGAATTGAGGGGCTTGTGCAGTGTTAATTTTAGAATGTAACATAGGAAATATGACTGAAATCAAGTAAGATTACGTTGTAATTATTTTAAACATCATTGTGCGTTATTCCACTGAGTGCATGTTACCAAATACCATACTCTTGCCATCATTACTTCATTTAGATTTGTTTAGTGTACAAACTTATTAGAGCAATATAGCTACACAAATTCAGGTGAATGAAGCAGTCCATGAAGTTCCTCACTTTAGCTTAAAAATTTCGCGGTGTGCAAGAGTAGTTAAGATCACCTTTCTTTACTATTTCATTAACAGTTATGTTACCGTAAGGTAGTATGTACATGAATAGCCAAGACGTTGCAAGTGAAGCGTATACATTTCTTACTCCACGACCTCCACCTTTTATTGAAAAGAACTCCTCACAGGGACGAAAATAACGAGCGGAGATGCGAACCTGGCATGACCAGGCTCCCATTAATGCTGCGAAGCAATATGCCATTGTAATAGCTTGGCCTGTCGCAAGTTGCGCGCGTTGTACGCGAATTACACATTGTGTATTTATTCGGAATACTTGAGGTGCATACAAATTATTTGAACATACCATGGTTGCTGACCTGTATATCGATCTATGGCCTTCATATCAGTCGTTTTCACTAATAATTATGTGAAGTATTTTTCTGTTATTCTTGAAAATGGAATAGAGGCTGTTTCGCGGGAGTGATACCTTCTTAAATGTAACAATAATCGGAATAAAAAGTCATTTCTAGGGCCTTCTTTTACGAGGCATTCATTTTTTTCAGTGTGTACAAACCAGCGACTGAACAGTTATCGGCACTTCCGCCATGATCGTTCGTTAAACGTCCATCGGGTGGCAATCAACCATTTCGAGTTCGGATTCTATGCTAGCTTATAATATAGCGTATCTTTAACTTAGACGTAAGATTATTCATTGGCTAGAAGCCAACTCCTAACACATGCCCTATAGAAACTTTTGGCTCATTCGAAAGCAAGCGTCTGAGGTCCAAACAAAATGAAATGGTTCAGTCTTTGACGGTCTGTCCTTAATTGCACTTTGCACATGAAGTGTTAAAACTGGCAATAATATCTTGGTGCTTTTCTAGTTCATAGTCAGCTGATCTAGTATTTAAGTCTCTCTGGGCTTCCCATACTATTTTAAGAAACAAAGTGTACGTGAAAACCTAGGTACCCTAGGCTAGTGCTTTTCGTAACTTATAAAGAGGATAATTCTCCCTCGCATCTCCCGAAGAGTAAAGTAACAGCTGCACTTTTGCCTCTGAAGCAACGCTCTTTACCTTAAGTTTTATTATGTAAGAGTTGGCTCTACAAAATGGTGACATGTTACCAATATCTGAGATTTATTTTCTACGTTCGAAAACACCAAAGTACTGTTCCCATTTGCATACTGTATGCGACTTACTGTCGGAGACTAGACCACTGTGGACCTAACTCACACTTCCAAATTGGCCAAAATTTTATACAGGGTATGCATTATTCTTTGGCCTCTAGTCAATAAATACTTAGACTAAGACCATAAATCACGGCTCAGGCTTAAGCACAACATACAGAAGGCCAATTTTTATGACGTGAGTAGCCTAGCAGAAAAGCACGATGCTTCATGGTGAGCAAATACAATGAAGAAAATGAAAAATACGATTTTAAATGTACCACTGTCTGTAAATGACCGACACGGTCAAAAACATGTTTGTAGCTAACGTTGATTTGTTTCTTAGATGTCTCTTCCATCATGGAACTACCACCTGGCAGCTCCCTGCTCCCATTAATGTATTTTCCACGTAATGCGTGAATGTTTTTGTATAGGCCTATCGAGTACAAATGAAGGGCCCATTTGCCTGGTTGCATGCTATTAATTTGTAAAGAATAGTAAGATGCTATTAATTTGTAAATGATAAAATAGACTCGTAAACTTCTTGCTCGATTTAAATACGTCTTATCGATTTACGGACGAAGAAAACATTACTGCCTTATTTAATGATTCACTTTTTATAAAGTCATCAAGTTAAAAAGCCTCTATTGAAAAAAACGCCTCTATTGAAAAAAAAAAAACACGAAACAGCACTTTAACTACTCCTAAAGAGAAGATGCGCTTTTATCATAGTGAGTGGCTGTCAGATCAAACTTCGATTCAAAGTTCATGAATCTGTGTTATTATAACTAATGGCTAAAACTATAAAGGTAAACTCCCAAAGTATAAATGTGCTTATTACTTACAATGCAGTAAGATGTGTGCGGAAGAAGACTAACTGAGGGTTTGATGAGATAGCTGTAATAAAGATTTGTGAATATGTCCGTCAGATTTATGCTTTCTCCGATTAGTATCACTGTGAAATATGTTATGTCAGCAACAGAAAAAGCTAGGATAACTATCATAGGCTGGTACTCGTTGGAATATCTTCGAACTACTGATAGCGAGGAAGTGATAGGTTCGAAGGGGAGGATTTGCTAGTTAATTAAAGTTATCTACGAATATCTTCACATAAAAGCCAACACTTGTTTTTATAGAACGAAAAGATAAGATAAAACTTAAATGCCTCCATGACTCCCCCAGACAGAGGTCATTGTTCGAAAATGCTGTTACCAATTTGAAGATAAAAAGTCACTGTCGTATTCATTCATCTCTTTGGTGAGTTTTATGTTTCATAGCTCTTCTTAAAATGGACTTAAAATGGATACATTCAGTTCCACGCTTTCACCGACAAATTACAGTGGAATCTTATCAAAACCGTCAGAAATATTTGGCCTTGTAATAGGAAACATCAGCGGTATCCTTGCCGTTGCTTTGAATATTCTAAATCTGATAATTCTTCGAAAAAATTCTGGATGCTTTGAAAATACAACCATTGTGTTTGCTAGGGCGTTGTCATATTCAGATTTATTGACTGGCTGTGTGCAACTGCTGACGGGAAATACTAACGCATTTTCCACCTTGGCATACGAACATAATACCATCTGTCTGGGTCTCTTCTTGATTACGGTATTTTCGAACACGCTGTCCTTTAATTTGCTAGCTTGTGTAACACTTGACAGATTTATCGCAATCAGAACTCCCCTGAAATATCCCATTCTACTTACAGCAAAACGAGCAAGGATTATATCATTTTTAGCTTTAATCCATACCTTCATTTTGTTGGCGATAGTTGGTTCAGCACTTTTGGGAGTTGGCCCTTCCTCTGTTGAAAGCCGCGTTTGTAAATTAGCAGGCCCTAGCATCCGTAATCTCGTGCTTGAGATTGTAGTATTTTACTTTTATGCTACCTTCTGCAGTCTTATCGTGCCCTTCACTTTTATCATAGCAGCAAACATTTATCTGTTCGTTACTGCCATAGGTCACGTGAGAAAAGTCGCAAATGTGAATTCGAAGGATGCGCCAACTTCTGTTAAAACTGGCCGCGCTCAGTTGCAATCAAATGAGAACAGTCCTGACTTAACTTTTCATATTTCAGCGCGAAAATCAGAGCTTCGAGTACTTCGGACTTTTCTTATCATAACCGGCGTCTTTCTGTTCACCTGGACGCCGATGACCCTCGTGGGCATACTTGGTACCAAGTTGGACATTTCGGTCAATCTCTTCACAATATCCATACAGTTAATTTACTGTAACTCCTGGGCTAACTCTGTAGTTTATTTGTTAATGAACAGGAGGTACAGACAGGAAATGAAGAAAATACTTTGTCGGAGACAACCGTGAAGGAATACGGACACCCTATTTTTTAAATGAAAGGCAGGTGATAAAAGAACAAATTCGACACAATTTAAAACAAACAACACCATTGCATCTTGTTTTGTCAGAGAAATACAGCCATATGGTACCAAACAGGACGCCGTTATGTCAAACAACTGATGACCAGAAGGAAGGCTAGAAGGATGTAAAAGGTCAACGGACTCACTGGATTTACTGACCCATCTCAAGGGTTGCCTTCTAAACAAACTAAAGCTCCTCCGCTTAGAACTACCTGAAGGCATGGGCGTCAACGAGGAAGGTGGTGGCGAGGTTGACATGTCCTCCACTTATGAAAGTTAGAGGATTGTGCTCCACTTTGTCCAGAACCCTAACAAAAATAGTCGGTTCATAATTTTTTCCATCTATTGCACTTATTGCTGATTCAATAAAATCAAACTCGAAAATGGTGGAAAGAGCTGTTTAGTGGACTAGAGCGGTGGGAAAATGCTTCAGATTTCACCACAGATCTTCTGTTCTCCAAATTTGTCCAGGGCCTCTAAATGAGCCCATGATTCCTTGCTTTTAGGGCTTCGCGATTTGGGCTTGCAGTAGTCAGGTAGTTCTGACCACTCAAGGTAATGCCTCCTAAGTTTTGAGAAGCTATTGATGCTCTTGCCTGAAGATGAGACAGAAGCAATAATGATTACCGCTCGTCGGAACGTTTCACCGTACAATTTGTTGCATTGCGGGAATAAACGATTCGTTAACGTCAGTTTCGATTTTAACATGGAATATTAGGAACTTGATAATTATTCAAAACTAAATTCAGGTAGTCTCCACTATGCTACTTCCGCATGTAATGCATAAATGAAAAGTTCGAGCATTTGCGCTAGTCTTATGACAAATCAGTTTTGGAAGAGTGTAGTTCATTGATGCCTCAAACGGATCCTTTTGACTTTCATTTGCAGTACGATAACTTTCTTCTTACGAACATACTAGGCACCACGTATTCCATTTCAGATGTAAGTTAAACAATTGTGTTATAGATGTAAGATCTAACCTTTACAAATTTCAGCTCGCTTTGCATGCAGAATATTTTATTTCGCAGTAGCAAGACAAAGATTTCCATTCATTTAAGTTGAAATAAATGATAGTGATTGTCAAACATATTATATGATGTAAGCACCAACATAAAAGTGTATGATTTTCGTCCCTAATGGAATTGAAATACGATTAACTCTATCTTCAATCTCCATTATTATATGGAAATAATCGTGAAAGATAAAGAATTTTGTTTCACAAGAAAGACATTTACTTGGGAGAAAATGATGATGATGATAACGACGGTGATGATGGTGGTTGTGGTAGCTTGGCAGTTAGCGACCGTTGCAATTGCACTGGCGATGACGACGACAATGAAAGTTTTAACGTCTGGTAACATGCAAATTTACATAGTTGGATATTTCATGTGAAAAACATGTAAAATACAGAAAATATACAAAATTCCCATAAAAATCCATAACAAATTGACCATTTTATAGGGTAAATCCTATTTTGCACTAGTGTCATGAAACAATGAGCTAAATATGTAAATTTGCAAACTATTTGATGAGTAATTATGAGATACTATTTTTTGTAGGATTAACAAAAGAAATGCTCACACTATTCTATACTTGACATCTTCATTTTTGTATATGCAATGAATCACTCCAGAACCATCTAGCTTTGAAGAGACTTATCTTAAGGATGGTAAAATGTATTAAACTAATTCCAAGAGACCTTTTTTGGAAGATTTTGCTCTTCAACAGCCAAGTAAAAAAAGCTCTTTTGGTGGCCTGTCACCATAACTTTAAGGTGACCATGATGATGGTAATGATGAATTCCATGAAACAATGTAAAGTATGGTTAATCAGTCAATAGGGGGCACAGTGTTGAATAAATTATGGTAAAGGTAACTATTTACAATCATGTAAATAAGCTATAAGGATGCCACGCAATCACAACGTTTTGAGCATTTTCCATGTTGTAACCTGTCTGAAGTATTTTTCCAATGCAAGTAGCAACTGGGCGATTACGTCGCCAGTAAGCCCCAGATGTTTACTTGTATATCTTTCTCTGGAACAACTACTGGCGTGGATGTAACGTGGTGTTACATTGGTGTACAGGTCTTCAATATTCGGTGTTTGTTACAATCAGGAAACTACATGCTAATCGTAGGAGTAACTCATAGGTTGCATCTTAGTTGTGGTACAAGAGTCGGACTAAGAGCTATTGTTCACCAGCATATCAACCAGCAATGGTGTGATTGTG
This sequence comes from Holothuria glaberrima, assembly GCA_009936505.3. Classification (NCBI taxonomy): domain Eukaryota; kingdom Metazoa; phylum Echinodermata; class Holothuroidea; order Aspidochirotida; family Holothuriidae; genus Holothuria; species Holothuria glaberrima. The sequence goes on from WURT03290982.1 coordinate 21,414, forward strand.
TCAAGATCTGCGAAAAGTGTTTATTAAAATGGCATGATTAAAAAATTGAGTATGTTTTTTCAAAAAAATTAGTTCAGGCGAAATGTTTATTTTGTGATGGTACCAGTAGTGGCGGAACAAAGGGGGTGGTGGTGCAGGGAGGGGCAGCCACCCCTCCCTACACGGACCGTGGGGCGCAAAATGAAGGTAGACGAAAAAAAGAAAAATAGAGAAAAAGATAGGAAGACAAAAAAATGAGAAAAAATGGAAAGAGGAGGTAAAGGAAAATGAAAGCTTGTGTACTCGTAGCGCCCCTCCGCCTCCGATAGACACTGCACCAGCTATCTTCGAGTCGATAGATTGTCGTAGGCCTAGATATGAATTTCTTGCTAAATACTGTATGATGACAAAGATGGTGTTTCCCTTATTCAGCCTTCAGATTTCAAGCAAGTATTTCAGTATGTTTAATCCAAGCATGTTGTCGTGGATTCGAGTTTAGCTCGACAGTTGGAAGCTGGAACTAGGTTTGGGCTGTATATTTCTTGCTCCTATACGTTAATCATAGGTGCAAGAGAAAGGCACCGCCAGCTGGGCCTTAAATAAGAATCTTGTTGAGTTCCCACACAGGATGATGGAACCAGTGGCGCTGGCACGGGGGGCGTGCCCCCAATCGATTTCGGATTAGAAAAGATCCCAAAAGGCGTTCAAGCTATAGTTTTCTGTAGAGGGTAGGGTAAGGTGTGTTTTCGACCGAGTGATAGATCTATACAATCATTTTCTATCATAAATGGTTCCCAAACTGTAAGAATTTTCGCAAATCCTTCTCAAAATTTTGGCCTCAACTCAATGCTGTGCTTATTATTAATACCTTCCGGTAACTCGTCACGGTCTGCACTCCATCTTATGACCATTAATGATAAAGGAAAATATTCTGATCTCAATAGTTTTCTCAAAAGGTACACCCCCAACCTCTGTGGGGCCTCGCGTTAAAATGGGATCTTTGACGAATCTAGTTTGTCACATGATGTGAAAGATTGGAAGTACGTATTTTGCCGTTTTATAGTTGGTGAATATCAATGCATTTACGATAGAAAAGCGTTCTGAAATGCACTTGTTAGTCCTCCACCCTTTTTGCTATACCTATCAGGGAGGTGATATATCCGCTCATTTCGCATTACTGGAATATGTTCGTCTAGGTTCTGGTTGTTCACAATTAATAAAATACGATCGTTGTAAAAGTACTTTACAGTGTCATTTGAATGTCACGTAAAAAGTAACATGTTGGTGCCCCCTTTTTGTGTATGATTAATCCAAAGCTTCCAGGAGGCCCTATACCGGTCTCTGCCACCCTTGGATAATTATTTATAATGCACAATGAAGCAAACGAAAAGTCAAAAATGTTTCTGCGGACTCCACGCAGGACTTGACGCAGGTATTTTTGCTTAAAAATTGCCCCGGATAGAAGACAGTAAAATAGCCATGGGTGAGGGCTTGAGGCATAGGCGTACGGGACACTTCCAATTTAGGGGGAGGGCAGAAAATTTTTGCTCGAATCTCAAAAAAGTTGCCCAAAGTCAAGAACGTGGATCTATCTCCAAAGACGAGGGGAGGGGGGAATTTTCACCATTTGCTAATCGCCGTCCTGGGGGAGGGGTCTAAGGCTCCCCTTTGCAAAATTTTTGCTCACGTAAGGTGGGATAGATGCAAAATGGTGCTACATTTATTGTTAAATTTGAGTTAGATGTTTCAAAGAATTTCTAATTTTTTAGGAAATCTTTTCATCTTGCTTGTTTAAGTGAATTTTTTACGCAGTTCTTGGGGTAAATCAGAACCACACTGCTCGAAGTAAATGAACAGTAAATTGTTAGAGTACATATACCATTAGCAAGTTTACTGATATCTCATGAAATATGGATACGGAAGTGATTAGGACTGTGCATGTCAGAGCCTTTTCGAAAGTCTGATAGAGATGATACTCGCAAATAACTACACGTGCGCGAAGCGGGAGAAAATTTTTGCACTTTTTTCGGGAATTCGATCAAAAATTCGGAAACTCAGTAGAAACTTGGGCAATCTTTTCACTTTTTCTTCATCTCTACCGAAATTTCACCTATTTCTGAGCCCTAATTTTGGTCATTTTTTTGCCCGAATTTTCGACCTCAGAAAATTTTGGGGGGCAGTCTGCCCCCTGCCCCCCGCCTCGTAAGCCTATGGCTTGAGGAGGTTTGCTGACAACATATACTTCTCTTAGACAACATGCTTAGACAGCGGGCAATACCTAAATAAGTACTTTCGTTTTCAAATTTCGTGACCCACATCTGAGGGTCGGAATGAAAATTACCCAGAAAGGTTAATTTTAACCTCGTGAACATTACACCGACTACGTCAAGCGAAAAGCTGGCTTACGAAGAGAAATTTGAGAGTGAACTGTTAGCTCTATTGTGGTCACAATTCATTGCACGTACTAGTTCCACGAATCTTCTGACACCGTACAGACTGTAGGTAGACTAATACGTACAGTGCCACAGTACAGTATAGTCAGTATTTGAATGCGAAATTGGTACATCTCAACCAGTAAACGAGGATAATTTTGCATTAAGCCCTTTGAACCGACATTTCTTAGTGATTGGCACAAAATCCCATACAAAGCTTCAATGAAACTCTCTAGGTTTACCGTAGCCGAGCTCGACCAAACCAACTTGGCAGCAAGGTTTTCTTGAAAAAGATATTGCCAAAGAACAGCCAGCAGCCTTCACATTCATAGAAGCCATCACTGACAGCGAGGAAAACTTGAACAGAAAGGTTAAGCGGCGACCATGTTCCCGAAATTGGTGGATAACCAGTACAGAAGATGCGAATGTAGCCCTCAACCCCCCTTTACTTTAGAGTTCTACTATCTCATTACCCAACGGCACCATGCAGATAAATCAGAAAGAGTTTCTCCTCTTCTCTGCTAATTGCTACTGTGGCTCTTGTCTCGTTTACTTTTTTATCTTAGTTATGGCTACACGCCGTTTTACCAGACCCAAGACATCATTCCCATTTCAAGAATAAATCACGGCATACCCGTTCCACCTGTAATCAGACCCCGTTACAAAATAAACTTTATACCTGTCTCAGATTTATCAAGAACCTTTCAACACGTACCCTGTTGGACCCAGAGATAGGCCTACTTCTCCTGGGGAAAGGCTTAGGATTTATATCGAGGCCCCCCTAAAAGATATTCTCTACTACAAGCTATTAACCAGCTGACCCGTAACATGATCAAGAAGTAAATATTTTATGAGTATGATGAATCCTACAAACCATACCATAAGCTCCGTCTATCATCCACCTGGAAACCGAAAGTTATCCCATGCACTGCCCAAGAGGACTACCTATATAAAACCAAGGCCTCCCCCGCTGAAATTCCGATTCACCCCGCGGAATCTAATATATCCAATCCCGAGCGCTCAGCCGTACACTCATTACGCAATGAGCGTAATGATTGTCATAAAAAATCAGGCTTATAAAAGCAGAGGCGTTGCAATTATTAATAAAAGTGACTACAAAAAGGTAGCGCTCAGGCAATTATCAAGTACCAACAACTCACATCGGACATCACCGTGAAAACCATCTCCATGGTCAAATCTCTCTTGTTTAACCGCCTCTTCCGAAATGAAGAAATCTCCGAGGACATATTTTTATTTTACCTCAATCCTAGTAACCACAGT
>WURT03291093.1:0-22867 GCA_009936505.3 Holothuria glaberrima
ATGGAGTTTCATTAACCACTGGGCAGGTTATCATGACGAAATTTGGTCTAAACCGGAGTTAAAAGTACTACTTTTTGGCCCTGAAGTTAACTTTGTTGGAAAATTGGTGATAAAATATGGTGATTGTTAATACACTTACAACGAAAAACATTCTGAAACGCGCTTGTTAGTCCATCACCCCTTTTGCTTTACCTATCAGAGAGGTCTAACATCACCTCCCTGCACCTATACTTCCTCCCTCCCATTTCCCATTGCTGGAAGCTGTTTGTCTGGATTTTTGTTCAAAATTATTAGAAATCGATAGTTGTTAAGTACTCGGCGTCATATACTCTATAGTATCATTTCGGTAATACGCATCATGTCAGTGTCCCGCTTTATATAATTAATCTAGAGCTTCCCGGAGACTCTATAAGGTGGCCGCCAGCCTTAGATACCTTTTATAATGCGCAATGCAGCAAGGGAAAATTTCGTAATAGTCCAAGAATGTTTCTGTGAACTCCACGAACATATTTTTGCGTAAACACTTTCTCAGAATAGAAGGAATTAAAGTAACCAAGGGAGGGACTTCTGGAGGTTTGTTGACAACATATCTTTCTCTTACACAACATATTGTCCTCCTTCATCAAACCAAAATTATAATTTACTAAATTTTGAACATTTTCCAGCCATATATGATCAGTACCAAAAACATCCTAAAGACAGCACCATTTTGCATCTAAGCAACCTTAAATTAACTAAAAACCAACCTTAAATTAACAAAAAAAAAAAAAAACACTCAAAGGGGAGGGGGATTTTCCTCCCCTTTAACCCCTTCCCTTGACGGGACCTTTATGTAGTGACAAAGGAAGAATCCTCCACTGCTGTCTCCCAGACCCTTGCGGCGCCTCTGATCTACGCTACGTCCTGAGACCAATATTTTTAAGGTGAAGGGGGACCCACTTTCCCTTAAGATCTTTCCCCTAGGACGGCCATCACTAATCTCCTAAGGATCAACATAGTTGCAAATTTTACCATTTGAATCAAAGGGGCATGGCATGAAAGATAAAAGTTTGAAAGAGGCCTATGTATTTGCTGTAGTTTTCTCCACAAAAACTGTCATTTCTAGTGCATGAACTTGCTAGAGAAATGGAAAATGACAGCACAATTTTGCTTATAGACCCCATCCTGAGACCAAAATTTTCCAAAGGGCAGGGGACCCCCTTAGAAACCTCCGCAGGACAGCCATCACTTATCCACAAGCCATCGTCAAAAAACAATACAGAAATACATGATCCGCCCCTGATCTACGATGGTCATGTTAACTTGGGAATCCTAATAAAAATTAGAAGAGGACAACGTCAGTCATCATGAGAGGGGGATACATCACGAGAGGGGGATAGAGAAGGACAGAGGAGGACAGAGGAGGCACCCACTCTTCAGAACCAAAGGGCTTGGTTTGTGCTAAGTCATGTATGCCCCCACACACACACATTTCGATACGGACTGACGCCCCTGCGTACAGCGCAGGCGCCCTTACAATTTTTTGGTTTCACTGATGCAATCTGTCAGTCCTCGCCCTCACTTTAATATCTGTGGACGCAACTGACACTTATTAAAATTAAGATCCATGATGGCTGACTTTGTTGTAATGTTGCATAAAGACATTCGCTAGCTAGGATGGGGAGGTGATGAAATGGATTCAAGTAAATACAAAAGAAAAGTGAATTACTCCACCAGACCTGATGTATAGAGGTGTTTATAATGAATTTGTATATTATTTTATGAAAGTATTGATTGGCATCTAACCGAACGAAACCGGTATAACGTGGGTTAGTATCTCGTAACATATGTATACTCTCTGTGGAATTTAGCGGGTATAGCATAATTCTTATAGTATATGAATTAAAATAGTGAAGAATAATTATTCGTGTTTCCAATATTTTCAGGAGAAGTCGGCGAATGGAAGAATTACTTCACTGTCTTGCAGAATGAAATCTTCGACGCCTTCTATCGAGAAAAGTTAAATAGGGACTGACTTGACATTTCACTTTGAGTTAAATTAGGCCGCGCTGCTTCGTATCCGATATCGATACGCCTTTATGTAAGGCAACATTTGTATTCGATTGGACGTAAACTATTATGTTGTTAGCACACACTAAGTTAAGGGAGACCCTCATTAAAGACAGTAAGAGCTAGTAGCTGTGTAAACATATCTAGTTTCTATGACAACTCAAACTTGTCTCAATCGCGTTAAATTTCGAAGTGGCTAAATCATTTTCAGACAGCTAACCAACCAGTTTCATAAAAAGTCATACCTTAAGTAGATACCTTCCAAACGTGATTTGAAGAACTCAATGAAATATTTCCTTTTTGACACAGGACAGTGACATGAAAGAATGAGTTGTTTCGAATCCCTTAAGCTTCCTCACCTGACTTAATTGACTTAAATTGACCACCAAATGGAGTGAAATTTTACAACTGTGTCACTACCCAATCAACCACAACCATCAAACAAATTAACCAACCGACAAAACCGAAAATCGACAAACCCGAAAATCGACAAACCGAAAATCGACAAACCGAAAATCGACAAACCGACGACTAAAGGAGCTAATACGGATGGAGACACATAGTGTATTTCTTTCCTTTGAAATTATGTGATTTGCCGACATTAAACCCTTGATTGTCTTGTTGTTGAATATTTTGCATCAACTGAAAGGGGTTAAGTGACGACAATCTTTCTTGTAGTCTACAAAAACTCTGAGAGTTCTCGGGATGGCTTTTTCTATTGCCGTATCAGTGCAGTCGGAAACCAGCGATTATTTTACTTCTCTTCTTCGGGTGACAGTTTTTCCAATTAAAGGTCATAAGCAGTCGCCCCAAACTTATTTTGAAACAATACCTAAATGTCAAAAATTTCTTCTTATTTTTCTTCCAAGTATATTTTATGATATTTTAGGACATAAATTTTGCATATTCAAGGTAAACCAAGCAGTTGCTCCTCGTAAATTTTACAACTGATTGAGAAAAATACTGTCACATGATTCTCAAGAACCATTCAGGAAATAGTCTACTATACAGTTCTTTATTTCATTTCATTTATTTGGTTCTTCACAATACTTGATAGTGATTGAATCAATGCACAGGAATATAGAAAATACATGACATCAAATTATTGTGAAGGGAAGCACCCTGAAAAACCCAAAGGGTTTGTCGAGTAGGGTGCTTCCTAAATAATAGTTACTTAACGGAGAGAAAAATACAAGAGTTTACCTTAGAAAAGAAAAAGAAAAGAACAGAAAAAAAGCATACAACTGTCCAACTTCTCTTCTAAATACCCGCCCAGTTACACACCCGTGAACCCTCCCTCATAGTCCCACCCACCTCTTACCCCACCCTACCCCACCCTACCCCACCATACCCCTTCAAAGAAAACTAGCCAATACAAAAGTCTATGGTTGCTTCAATGAGAGTAATAAACGGGCTAGTATCGTATGTACTTAGTATTGATGAAGAAGAAATCTGCTTAAATTATGTCTAAAAGAGTAAACGGAGGGCTTGGTTATTAAACTATCTGGTAAGGAATTCCAAAGGTTGATGGCACGAAAACATAATCCGGTCTTAGAAAATTTTCTCTGGTTTCCTGCAAGGTGGAGACAATGTCTGTGACGTGTATTGTAATTATGAACTAAACAGTTTTGACTAAAAAAATGAGAAAATCCTGGAGGGAGAAAGTCGTTAACGAAACGATAAGTGAATGTTGCAATGTTTACTTTGATAATGTCCTGTAATTTTAGGAAGTTCAGTGTCTTGAAAAGAACATCAGTGTGATCACGTGGGGCACCTTTAGAAATGTGTCTAATGGCTTGTTTTTGCAGAACAGTTAACTTATTCAATGACGTATTACATGTGCCAGACCATGAAAGGCTGCAATAGGAGAGATGGGGATAAACTAGAGTATATTGAGCAAAGCACATTTTAGGCAGGATATATTTTAGTCTACCGATTACTCCAACACTCTTAGCAAGTTGTGAACAGAGATGTAAAATATGGTCATTCCAGTTAAACTTAGAATCAATGAAGACTCCTAAAAATTTAACACTAGAGGCACTATGTAGATTTACATTATTAACAACAATATTTAAACCATGCTTTTATCCAGAGGGCGTGTTGAAGACCATAAAATTGGGGTGACTGCATTCTCCCTTTAAATGCGAATCAGCTCACTACGTTCAGGACTTTGACACGTGTGTTTAACGTTTTAACGTTTACAATATGGGGCAGGAAACTTTTTCGCACGTAACCCAATTCTTTCAAAAAAGTAGAATGATAGGCAATAAATTGTAAGTCCTGTCCCACATTAATCTAATGTAGGGAATAATTTTTATTAATTTATGCTGATGACGCACATGCAAGTATCAGAGAAATACTCTACCATCTGTTTTCTAATGATAGGGATATTTCGTGTACTGTTACTGTCGATAATGTTATTTTATCGAAAGAGACATTTTGTCAGGAACTTATCAAGATTCTGTCAGGCCCGTAGACAGACAAAGTACTGAAGCTGGGGGGGGGGGCGAAATGGCTTCCGGCGGGTGAAATTTTTTTCAGGTTGGCCAAATGTGTAAAAATGCATTCAGTCAATGGCAACTTGAAACTTCTCTAGGGGGCGATAAAATGTTCAGGGGGCTTTACTCCGGGCCCTCTTGGCTACGAGCCTGGATTCCGTGCTTCTTTTTCTTATCTACCAGTAAACATTATGTGCAGGGAATGACACTAAGTTTTAACATAACAGTAGATGGAAATTATTTTCAAGGAGTAGACTACGCAACGATTCTTTGAATAATTAGACATCCGTGTTTTACTTAGTGTAATTACGTCAATTTAAGAATTACCAAGATGGTCGTAAATATAGGATTGTCTCTAAGGTGGAGCAATCCTCAAATTGGTCTTGCACTGAATTATAGTATCAACAGACATTTGAGGTTCTGATAAAAGATCACCTTGTCATACATGTACTTCGTTTACCTCTTTAAATGATTACACTAGCAAGCAGCTATTCACTCTTCTCACTGTCCTTAAACTTCTTACTTTATAACTTTTCAGCCAGGGCTGTAACATCCGAGTCCAGACTTGGGCTCGATTCTGGACTCGAGTCTGTTTTTCGTCGGACTCGGAATTGGCCCGGAATGGGAGGTCACAGAATCAGAATTGGCCCTAAATGGGCTCAGCAGGACTCGGACTCGGAGCCGATACCAGTCGAGTCCACAAAAAAAAGTTTCATTTATGTGTCTAGGCAACATTTTTATCGGTGCACAATTTAACAAGTAAATGGTCCCATACAGTCAACTAACTACAGGGTCAGGAAGGGTGTGAAATTGACTCATGAAAAGTGTCCGTTTTCATTATACGTGTACTTTAAATAGTACAAAAAGCATTTGTATGAGACGCTACATTGCCAAATGGCCAGACTCGGAATTGACCCAGAACTGGAAAACCCGGAATGGGAATTGGCTCGGAATTGGAGGGCTACTGGACTCGGAATTGGCCAGGAATGGTAGCCACTGAAATAGGAATTGACTCGGAATCGGGTTAGGCCGACGCGGTTAAAGCCCTGCTTTTCACGTTTGTACCATTTCACTGTTCTATTATTAATTTAAATCCTTCTGTTTTCAAAGAAGAAAGGGTCACAAGGTCTTTTGAAGCAGATCAAACAATTTTTGGAGGAGGGACGTTTCTTAAGCCGGCATAGGACCCTAGTGGGGTTCCAGTGTCAGAACCTCTTTAGGGGGTCATGAGGGATACTGAACCCTCCGAAGCTATCACTAAATGAAATTAGCAGAGTACAAAAGTTATTTTGTGACGAGGTATGAAACAGGGTTTTAGGCCCAAAGAAACCCACAATGCTTGGTATCATCAATTTTTACTTGCCGTATAATTTGGGCTGCCTTGACTACCTTACTACCCTCTAGCAGATCTTGAAGCAAAAACTCTGGAAAAGATAGGCATTATAACGAGAAGCATGCTGGTAAGATACTAGACAAACTACGTCCTCGAACTATTTTGTCAATCACAGCTTACATTACCTAGCCAATATACTTATTTGGTATATTTGCATCCACTTTCAAAGAACCTTTGCAGCTTTGGTTCAAATATCTCCTGAGTATTTACTTATTCATAATACGGTATCACTTTTTGTTTGATGTTTCGAACTGTGTGATCTAGTGATTGTGCAATGGCGTATTTCGCCTTTCTCTGAAATGCGGAGTGTATTTTAATTGATAAGGTTGTGAATGATTTTAGACCACTTCCTTTTCTCTACGTACATTTTGAATTTAGCCAATTAAAAAAACAAGCATTTTTAACGTACATTGTATGTATATTGCCCGTACATATTAATAAACAAAATTTCTCGGCTTTTCTACTCCTCGTCCCTTTCGCTAAAATCACTTGTAGTATGTTTTTTTTATGTTTTTTATTTCGAATCATTTAGGAAGGAGGTCACGCACGCCAAACCAATGCATAATTTACAGGTCAGAAGGCTAAGAGTTGAACAAGCAAGGTCTTGTTTTCCCCGGGTTTATGGGACGTAGCTCCTTTGGGGAACAGAACTCCTTCGGTCGTACACGTTTTGTTTTCGCCCTTCGGCTCTTCGCCAAAGAGTAGGGGACTTTAAAAAAGTATAAATAAAAGAAATTGAAACCACGCAAGTCAATTCTTGCTCTCATTAATGCTAAGCCTGATTGCACTGCAACAGGCCCGTAGCCAAGGGGGAGGGGGGGGCAAGGGGGAAAGGGGTCGAAACCCCCTGAAAATTTTTCGTCCCAGAGAAGTGTCAAGTTGCCTTTGACTTAACACATTTTTACACATTTGGCCCCTTGAAAAATTTTCACCCCCTGGAAGCCATTTCGCCCCTTCAGTACCTTGTCTGGCTACGGGCCTGCACTGCTGTCTGATCTGTCTTGATGGCTTCTCGTTAAGTCTCGCGTCCCTTCTGGGTCGTAACTTCATTTGGTAGTAGTTTCAGATTTTTGCCTTCAGATTAAGATAGAATGCAGGTTTGTTTTTTGAAAATGAGTACTAATTTAATATAAAAAATAAATTAAATGAAGTGAAAAGTAATAAAATTTACAAGTACGCATTTTCTGACTTCTCCAAATTTTAATTTCACAACCATCACACTACATTATTTAGCTACAACAGCTTTGGTACTGACATTGAAGTATTTGTTGTCTTTCAAAAATGCAATTAATTTTCGCATCGAAAGAATGAATAAGGAAAGTCACAAAATATCTTATTCTGTTTATCCCAGCTCGTTTATTACAACACCTAAATAACGTATAAGGAAGGTTCTTTTAACACCATCGTCGATACTCCCAAATGTTCCTTATTCTTTAGATAACAGTACCGTTGGAAACATCGTTAGCCCATGTGAAAAGTTTAAAATGGGGCGTATCTGGTGCAAGCAATGCATGTCGCTGCCGGGAGTTGCTGATGTGAAAGGAGTACAGCAAAGTAAAAAATGATCACGATTGTCGATATTTCTACGTTAGCAAACTTTTTATCGGAAGAGGAGTAAATGTACCCAAAAGTCGCGAAAAAGCCCTCCGTGTAACTTCTTTGCTTCTGTAAAATATAGGCCTAGAGCGTCTCCATAAAAATGGTAATGATGCCTTTCAGGCATACACCACATGTACCAAATGGCGCTCAATAGACGGGGTCGGAGGGGTGTCCCCCTCCACTTTGGAAATTTTGAAAAATTGGGTGTCTTTACATGCAATCTGGTGCCACATATGCTGTTTTTTAAGTAAAATATGTGTTACAAAATAGAAACTAAAATAAATGGGCATCAGTGATCGCCGGCCTAGGGAAGGGGTCTAAAGGGAGGGGTCCCCTCACTTTTGAAATTGTTTGAAAAATTAGGTGTCTGTACATGCAATCTGGTGGCACATATGCTGTTTTTTTTAAGTAAAATTTGTGTTACAAAATTACTTATTTTTAGGATCTAAAAAAAAATGGCACCGTGAGGGGGCGGCCATGGCCCAATTCCCCCCTGCATATGCCAGTGGCAGCATCAATGAATGTCAGTGTAGCAACTTTGCTTAATTTTGAGTAAATCGACGGACTTTTGGTCCACAAACTTTTGTAAGATGAACGAAAGTAATACTGATAGAAATGTTCTAGTCAATAGCCAACTAATGAGATGTGGGGCGCTTCATCATTCACGATCCATCATTGACAATTGTGACTGAAATATAATCTTCAAAAAAATTTAGGTCATAAATGCACTCTAAAAAGAGTCGGCTCAAACTTTAACCGACCGTGGTCTGAGGGATACCAAACCGGAATCTGGTCAAACAGTTGACTGGATTGGGTAAAAATTGAACAAAATCATTCTATTTTGAACCACAGCTGGTCAATTATTCGACGAGATTTTACTTATGTGCTTTTCGGAGCTCTGTCGATTCAAATTTGATTGATAGTTTTAGGGTGTAAGATCTCCGAACAAACATTACCACAAGAGGCTTTTCCTTGCCCATTCATGGCCATGTAGACCATTTATGATGTCCCCAGTACTTGAACCTTGTCATATTTTTTCTCCATCAATTCTTGCGGCATAACAAATGGTCCTTATTTAACCATGCGAAGGAGTCTGTATACTATGTCAAATCGCCGCAGGGCACTGTTGTTTGCGCTTGTTAATTACTCTTACATAACAAGAAAAAAATCAAAACTAATTTTTTACTTCAAGGGTTGTTACATTAAATATGGGAAAAGTGAATAATTATTACAAGCTACATGTAATAGCACGCTACATGCACCTATGACTACATTTAAATTAGTGTAAGAAGTTAAAATAAAAACTATCAAACAGAGATACATTAATTTCAAAAATGACGCTTCGATAGAAGTAAGGAAACAGGGCGTTATTTCATTTACAAAAACAGTATTGCTCTGAACTCCAAAAACGCATATTTCACACAGAATATTGTCGGATTATTCAATCATCTGGACTAGACAGGCGTTCCTGTCACAAAATACTTAGTCGTCATGAATATGAAGTAATTTATTATTTTTAAAGAGCAAATTCACTATAAATTCTCCTTTAATAATCAGTCGCTAAATATTTATTATGAAACATCAGCTAACATTAAAAATATCTTATGTCCTTATAAGTATTTTCGTGTTGCTTCTGAACATTCAAATTGAATATTGAAATATCGAAGATTAAACCAAGGCAATGAGTGTAGACTGAGTTAGCGTTTCAGTAATAAAAATATTTTCACACATGACTTAAAGGGGAAACACATAAAACGGATATCAGGGTATACTTATTAAAATCGGAAGAACTACATTCTAGCTTGAACAGTTTCTCATAGGTAAAGGGTGTATTTTTATTTCACTTGCATGAGAATTAATTGTTGTACGGAATTTTGTTATATGACTCATTCATATTCACAGACAAATGAGGTTACAGCTGGTCGGCAGAAGAGTTGGTAAGGCGCGCTTACACTGTCGTCACAATGAAAGGTAGAATCCAATTCAATTGCTTTCTGCATGCAATCTCGCAAGCGTTTACAAGCGCAACACCTATACATGCACGCATGTGTTCTTGCGCATGCTCTATCAAGGGCGTAGGAAGCGGGGGCCAGCGAAATTTGTGTGGGGCTGAAGTATGCTTTAGCCCCCCACTTTCCAAGCCAGAAAACCCGTTATTCGTCTCTTCTGCAAGAAATTTCAAAAATTTGCAGTAATTTACCTCAGAATTTGTCCAAAATAATGCACCAGATTGCATCTAAGGACCCCCAAATATCAAAAACATTTCCTAAGGACTAATAAATTTAAAAAATGTGCAGTAAAATAACTTAAAATCTGTCCAAAATAATACACCAAAATTCATCTAAGGACCCTCAAATAATCAAATGTTCCAAAGGAGTAAGAAAAGTAAAAAAAAGCCTTGATTTACTTTAAAATTCTCCCAAAAGGATGCACCAAATTGCATCTAAGGACCCACAAATATCAAAAAATTTTCCAAAGGACTAAGAAATGTCAAAAATGTGCATTTCATTTTCCCAAAAAATTTTGAAAAATGGTGCGCCAAATTGCATCTAAGGACCCTCAAATATTAAAATTTTCCAAAGGAGTAACTGAGAAAAGTAAAAAAATTGCATTGATTTACCTTAACATTTTCCCAAAAGGATGCACCAAATTGCATCTAAGGACCCACAAATATCAAAATATTTTCCAAAAGACTAAGATATTTCAAAAATGTGCATTCATTTTCCCAAAAAATTTTTGAAAAATGGTGCACCAAATTGCATCTAAGGACCCTCAAATATTGAAATTTTCCAAAGGAGTAACTGAGAAAAGTAAAAAAATCGCATTGATTTACCTTAAAATTTTTCCGAAAGGATGCACCAAATTGCATCTAACACTAAAATATCAAAAAAATTACCAAAGGGGAGGGGGACACCCCTCCCCTCAGACCCCTCCTCCATGACGGCGATTCGAAACAAGGTTCAGCCCCAAGACTTGAACAGCTTCCTACAGCTATGTTCTCTATGCCAACCAGTGACATAACCGTGAACAGCCTAATACGTTATTGCCCTAACACCCAGCTCTTCTCTCTCATTCGGTCATTTCATGAACTTAAAAATATTCCAGTTCTCCCATATGAAAAGAAAGATCTGAGTGAAAAAGTACAACTGGTAATAAAGTCATTTATTGTCTGCCATGTTTTGGGAGAGATAATAAGGCGGAATTGTATCCATCTTTGCTGGTAGAGGACATTGGAAAAAATATTTTGTCAACTTGCCAAATGTAGACTATGGGTAAATTTGTTCCAATCACCATTACAGGTTCACAAATGTCTACGCTTTATGTTATAAATCTCAACCAATTACAAATTTAATCTTAATCATGAAAAGTGAGGAATGCTATACATTCAACGTAATTTGTGGCGATGGAGGTGGTAAATAACATTTCTTAACTAAAAAAGATTCATATGTTACATGCAAAAGGAGTTCAACACTAAGTCTGAAGAATATTTCATTCGCTGAATGAGAAAAATATGAAGTATGTACAGCCCATTTCTTCGAAACACTGTCCATTTTAAAGGCTGAAGTCAAATTGTAAACCAGTTCCTTTCATCTTCTTTTGGTAAAGAGCATCAAAATCCTCATTCTGCTTCACACTAAAAACTGTCTTCCAGTCACCGACTTGTCCTGTAAACCAATAAAATCTGATCAGAGTGATTAAACTGCTGGGCCTATTGACACTTCCTTTGGTTTTCATTTATGTCTGTTTAAAAACTTCCAGCGAAGCCATATTTGTCATAATAATGTGTATTAACTTCTTTTTGCCGAGTTCACAGTGAACTAATCATGGGTAGAATCACCGTAAAAAGCTACTTCCATCTCACTAAAATTACTCTGATCTTGAGTGTTCAAGTCGCCATGCTGACCTTGTAGGAGGAATGTCAGAGGCCCCACAGCCGACAGAGGCCATTATTTTAGTTAACACAAAGGCGCATGTAATGGTGCATGTAATGGTTTGGTGGTGTATTTTATGCAACTGAACTGCAACGAAATTCAGGTAACTTTTTGAGATGCGGGCAAAAAATTTTCTACCCCCCATAAATTGGAAGAGTCCTTTACCCCTATGACTACCAAAGGTAATACATCTAATGTAAACGAATGTGCCATCCGGTAATTTGAGGAATGCGGAAACTTCTTTACGTGCCACCCATTCTTTAAAGTAAGTTTTATTCCTTAAATTCGAATTTCAAGTATAATATTCACCTTTTCTCATGAAAGACCGGTTCTGTTTCACAGCTTTTGCGAAAGCAGGTACCTCGTGGTCAGGGTTCGTCTTGGGATCGCTCTTCATAGAGTCGAAGGTACATTTGGCCGCAATATCATCCAACGTACTACTTTCCAGCGGTTTTTCTAAAAAAATGGAGATCTGTTCCACGGAACCTCGTAAATCCTGTAAATCAAAACCATTCAATAAGAGGTACAAACAGGTTCATACTACAGTTGAAATTTCATTAAAACAAAGTCATAAATTAGGCAACGGTTATATCAGTTGAAAAATTGGTTACATGAATTTAAAGCAACAAAAGAGAGATCTATCGAAAATGTCTACATTATTTGCCGAAGTGTTCCTTGAAGCATCCCTTAACAACGTTATGTTTGTCAATTTTAAGAATTGCTAAATAAGTTCCTGCGAGCTGTTGCGGCGGTCACATGGCGCCTTATTTAACGTTGGATTTGATACATCTAGCGCGAAAGCCGACTGAGACTTTGCAATTACATTGTATACAGGTGAACAGTTAATAACTTAATACTTTTCAGTTTTCACCCAAAATAAAGAAGAAGTAAGAGAATTGAACCTTTTTCATATCTTCGTATTTTAAGAACAAAACGTTTGGTTCGTTTCTTTTCTGCCACCATGGAAGCATGTGATCAAACCACGACCCAGCAATGACTGTGGAGACGAAGTAGAAACATGGTTAGAAGTCGTTGCAGGATTACAGGATTAATGACAGAATAATTGACGAATATTATCAAAGTAATGGGATGTTAACGACGAACACCTATTGTAACTGTTACAATGAACATGTAACACCTCATCAGAAGAAAAGTGCCCATGTTAAATAGGCCTAGTTTGAGGAGCAAATTTTCCTTGCCACCCTTTGAAATGGAAATGGAACATTGACGCGTATAGAGTACTTGAAATGTATTTTTGACAACCTAAACAGAGCTTTGGAGTAGCATTTTCAGCAAACAGTGCCAATCACCCTTTTGCAATTAGTAAAATCCCAGTTCGAAATTGAAATTTACCTTTTGAAAAGAACTCTTGTGGGATTTTGCTTCCTGTCTTTGTGTTTTTCCACGGATATTCCAATTACCCTCTACTTTTAAGATATACAGATATGTGGTCAAATTTCGTATAAATGAAAAGATGTGATCAAGATCCTTTCATGAATTTTCCTGCGGAACTATTTTTATTTCTTTTACTATTCTCAAGGTGGTTTTCTTCAAAGTTTCATCGTTTTAGGAACTTACAACCATGCAGAATTACTGAAATTGAGTTTAACACAATGTTCATATTTCTTTTGTCAACTCTGTGAAAAAATCCTTTCAGTACTTTGTTAGCTAATTAGCATTTAGGTGAGTGACGATGGCATTCTGTTAAAAGAGAAGAGCTACTTTCATACTTAAAGGGGCTCATTGAGTTCATATTGGATATTTTGTGTCGAGTTTGAAGGAAATTATTGCATGACAGTGCTTCCGACTAGCCCCATTAACCATTTAACACTTTCTAAAGTAATCGAAAACATGAAAAATTGTTGTTTTATGGGCTTAAGAGCTCATAGTTTGGACTGATCATCCAAAACCTTGATAGACCAGCCACCCTGGAAAATACAACATGTATCTACAACTGAAGCATTGATCACAACAGCTGTTTGTTAGAGGAGATGAAAGACTGTAAATCAAGTTGCTATAAGCTTCATTCATTGGTTGTATTTGAACACATGTTGCATATGTATAATAATGGTAAAAAGTATCTGGTCCCGAATTTTTAATAAACGATTTCAATCATTAATTACCCTATCATTGCCGTTTCAGTTGTGTGTTAGAAATTAAGAATCTCTTAGTTTGACCATTTACCATCAAGATGTGAGTAAAATCACAAAACACAAAAGGTGTGACAAAAAATCACAAACTTCATAAAAACAACTCAATAATCCCTCTAATTTCTCAGGGTTAACTAAAATTACAACCGATTATTAAAAAAAAAATTAAAACATGGGATAGCTTATGGTTCTCACCTTAAAAGCCATACATTTTTATATCTTACAGACCTTAGTTAGGTACAACATTAAAATAGTCTTGAAAATGGTACATATGTAATTGATTTTAATGGAATTGCAGCTAGTTTCAAAATTTTGAGTCTTTTTACACCTCTTAAACGGGTATAAAATCAGGCCAGTAGCCAGACAAGGTACTGAAGGGGGCGAAATGACTTCCGGAGGGGGGACGAAAAATTTTCAGGGGGCCAAATGTGTAAAAATGTATTCAATCAATGGCAACTTGAAACTTCTCTAGGGGGAGAAAAATTTTCAGCGGGGCTTCGCCCCCTTGCCCCTTTACCCCCTGGCTACGGGCCTGTATGAAATTGGCATGCCCATAAACCTTTCATCTCAGCTCGTTGAATATTTCCTTACCAGCACCCCTACAAAAATCTTGAAAAAATTCTGACCAGTCTCTGTAGGATGGGTTACGTGCCGAAAAAGACGAAAATTTGAAGGTAGACACAGCCACATCTTTAGGATTTCTTGCCACATAGATAATTTTTGGTTTCTTTTCTTCCATTTCTCTAGGGAGAAATTTCATTCCCAAGTGAGTTTTTACCAGGCGAGGAGACTCCGCTTGGTTCAGAATCTCGTACATCCCAGGTGGATCCTGCATTAACAGAAAAAAGTCAATTATCAAATAATATATTCAACCGTTGTGCAATTGGTGACCTTATACCTGTTGGGACGGTAGCCATGAGTCCTTAATACCGAGCAACGCAGAAAAGAATTGGAATTCACATTTCGATTGGTAACTGTCATCTACACCTAATTAATGACACATTCGAATATTTTAGGTATGGCTATTTTCAGATTTTAGGAGGAATGTTACGAGACAACCTGCGCTAATGGACAAGATGCAAGACCTAAAATGGAAAGAGGTTGAATGAGAACACTGGCGTACGAAGGGGGGCACTGGGCCATGCCCCCTCACTGACGCCAATTTTTTTTAGATCCTAAAAGTACTAAATTTTTACAAAAATTTTACTTCAAAAGGTAACATATGTGGCACCAGATTGCATGTAAGGACACCTTATTTTTCAAAAATTTTCAAAAGGGAGGGGTTGTCTCCCCATGGCCCCATCACTGATGCCAATTTTATTTAGTTCCTAAGAATACGCAAATTTTGTAACACAAATTTTACTTCAAAAGGTAGCATATGTGGCACCAGATTGCATGTAAGGACACCTAATTTTCAAAGGGGAGGAGGACATCCCTCCCTCAGACCCCTCCCCCAGGCCGGCGATCACTCAATATATTGCATGGCCCCCCTGGCAAGCACAATGGCACACTAGCACATGTCCGACGTAACTAAATTGAACATTTAAAGAACTAAAAGTTACTAAATTGAACATTTAAAGAACCAAAAGTAACTTAATTGTACATCATAAAGGAACAAAAGAGTAAAAGTGTTGTAGGTTAAAATGTTAGTTAATAATACAATTCAAACGACAGCCCAAGAAACCGAAAGTCATCTTGTTGTAGATAATGACTTTATCAAAGATGAAATCATGATTTTGAGTGATATCCCCCAAAATACTGAAATTATGACATTTGAAAGGTTATTTTTATAGACAACGATTTACCGAAGGAACAATCATGATTTTGATTGAGATTCCAGACAAGATGTGAACATGATATCTAATTTCTTCATACTTTTGATGCTTATGATTATGAATGAGAATGTTCTTCATAATAAATCATGTGTATTAACTCCTGGTGAAATTTAAGGTCAAACATTAGTACGGATTTGACCTTCAAGGCCAATCAGTGTTTCATATTTTGTTTATTTTAAAGAAATGTCAACAACTGGCACAATACAGAGATAAAATTTTAAATTAAAGTTGTGTTACATAATGTATAGAGAAGGATCATGGAAGCCTTGGTAAAATGTTAAGCTGAAACATGTTGAACTCTTGTGACTAACTACGAATCGTGTTTCTTTGAAATTGACACCTACGTCACAAAAAGCACAGTAGAGACAGCGTATGAATACTTAACTGACATGCAATGCTGCGCAAAGACATGGGATGAGGTTCATTCAAAAGATCCCCTCTTTCGGAATATTACGTACGAGATACTTTTCATATTCCTGAAATGAAGTATAACATGTTGTTTACCTGTTCGTTCTTTACACTCCTTTGTGGATTCTCCAGTAATACGTATTTTTTAAAAAGATGATTGTCATTGTCTTCTTTTCCAATAATGTGGTGGATGATTTTTGTGGCCCATGTGGTACCTGAAGAATATACAATCCGCGGTGTAAAGTGATCCTCGTGAAAGCAACTTTGCCGTGAAGCTGTTGCAAGTGGGTAGACATATTGAAATGTTACAAAACACCTAATTAATAATACAAAGCTTTTATGAGTGACCTGCTATGGTTGAGGACAATCCTCGGTTTTTCCGGACCCCACCCACCGCTACTGCTCGATGAAAAGGTGGCCTCCAGCAGACAGTGGCAATCAACCAAAAAAATCCTTACCAATCTTTTATCGGTACAACCAGGATATACAAGACATTACTCAAGTAATAATGTTGCCATCTGCTGTCGTTGCAGTCAGGTATGGTTCTCCTTACATCTGGGGTGAGAATCACAAATAATCTCAAAGCCGAGGCTTTAGGGGTTTAGTAGGGGCAGCAGTGCTCACTAAACTCAGTCAATGACATTCAAAATGCTAAAGTCTCCACTCTATTTGCTCAGCAATTGCATCGGTAATAATTAGCAGAAAATCCATGTTGTTCGTGTATTCACACCAAGAGAAATAAAGTCGTTAATGTATTAATTTACAGAAGGTTCTAGGTGCTAATACATGATAACCAAATAAACCCTTGGTGCTCATTCCGACGGTAAGAACGAAAGGAACTTGGTTTTCATGTATCGATAATTAGATCATGGGAGTTGTTTCATCCTGATTAGATGGACACATTTAGCAGTTTAACCATGCATCAATATACAGGGGAATGTACTTTTCCTGCATTGATCATTAGAAGGGCGAAATGTGATAAATAGAGGACCTATAGCTTCTGACTTTCACTTATCTGCCTCCCTTTGCAAAGGAAAAACTTAAAATTGCATGTATACAAATGTAAGTAAAACTACACAACGCACAAGGTAAGTGACTGTAGGTCAAATGCAAAGGAGGGGTAGTTAGCCAATCAACAGTGGGATATGTGTGTTACTGTACGAACATACAGACAGCCTAGTATATCGATCACCACATGGATATAGTTGAATGCATCAATAGGCAGAGAAACTAGGCTACTTGTACATGAAGGATAACCATAAGTAGCGAGGGACACGTGGATTGATAAGTTATGGAACTAAGCATCTCTCATCGATAAACAAGATAGGCTACGTATTCATGACACTCATGCACTTTTTGACTATGGCATGTTCACAATATTATGTCTAAATAAAGTAAAGATAAAGAAAAATGTTTAATTTACACACCAGATTTAGGGTAAGCCAACAGGAATGTGTCATCCGACCGAACAGTGAAGTTGATTAAGTGCGGAATGTAACTTCTGGAAAGTTTCTTGGACATAATACATCCATCGTATTCATAGCACTGTTCCTTCACGGAGTCCGGAAGGGTGTCCCATAGCGATTCTGGTGAGCAAAAAAAAAAAAAAGTGTTAACAGCGTATTTACTATTAAAAGACATTCCCTTCTAACAACAACCACAGAATACTTTCTATACTGTAGTCTCACCCACGCACGGATAAAGGAGGCCCGGCCATCTTCCGCTTCGCCGTGCGAAAAAGAAAGAAGAAAGAAACAGAAAGAAAACCATAAAAGAGAGAGCAGAGGAAAAAGTTACAAATATTTTCTATAAGAGCATTTGAGGTGTGAAGTTTTTGAGGTTGGATGGAGATTCCAGTTCAATCATCCCTATGAACTTAAAAGCGGTCGAAGACGGAGGGCTAAAAATCAGACAAGTGACTTGGCAATGGTGCTAGTCTACAGATCTTTGAAAGTAGTCAAAATTATATACCCAAGGGTGAGGGGCACGGCTTGCTTCATTCGTCCTTTGTAACAAATTTGAGTTGTAGGGTGAAATTTCTGCAATCTAGGAAGGAGAGATGACAGGTGTTAGACGTCGGTTGCTTAGCCAGGCTGGTATGATGACGTGCTGTCGCGTGGACTACTGTTCCCTTCCCGTTTTAGCAAATCATTTAAGAACAGTGTACTATTGACAAAAATTTCCACCGACACGTATTATACGGGAGCGAGGTGTATACCCCCTAACGATTTTCCCATCAAAATTAAAATCATCTTTTGCAAACTACGTAAATTTTCCCACGCGCTTTCACTTTCAGCCCTATTCGTGTCCATTTCTTTCTTCAGTACCACCTCAAACGTTTTCGCTACATTCAACAGTCAATGTTATACATTTATATTTCTCTTCATTGGAAAAGTTATAGAAAGGCACTGTTTCTTGTGAAGAAGGGGATTCTCTTCACCTTACACTACTTTAATTGGCGGATACAAGGGGGGTTTGGTGCTTAAACCCCCCTCCCTTTGAATTTTCCTGCATTTTTTAAAATAGCCTATCTTTGCATTTTTTTTATTTGCTATAATAGGCTATCCCCTTTGGACTCCCAATAAAATCTGGAGAATTATTATCCATTTTCTTAGGTTCATGGTTGGTAAAACCTTCAAAATACTCCAAAGAAAGAGTTTTGACTGGATTCTTTTTTTTATAACACAGCCTCTCAGGAATTCTTAGTTTCAGCTTCAGTGAGATCTCAGCCTCAAATTACTGTGACAGAGCACTCTTTTGTACGCATGCAGCACCCTCCTATTTCACAGGATCAACACAGATCCATTGTATACTCCTACCCTGCTATCGAGTTGAAGATTGTAATTTGAGGGATGACAACGACGTGTATGCTATCATTATTATCTGTCGCAAATTTCTGTTACTGAAATTCAAAACAGTGTGAATGTTGTCAAATCACGGTAAAAGACCGGCTTTTGATTGGCATATAGTTTTGTTAGAGGATTGGAAAGTGTCTCGATGCAGGACCTAATTAATGCAGGTGCTGTCAAGGAAATTTTGTTAATTAATGAAAAATTTCTGCGCGCTCCGAGCGCATTCTTCACGGCTTGTACTCCATCTCATGACCATTATTAAGGTATAATAATACAATGAAGCAATTCTTATCACGACTCTTATCCAAAAAAAAAAAAACAGTGGTACATCTCCAACATATGTAGGGGCCTTGCATCAACATGGGATCTTTCAATTTAAATTTAATTTAATTCAATTTAAATTGTAGCATACTGTGGAAGGTGTGAAGTACGTTTTTTTTTTTTTTTCTGTTGAACATATTTCAAAAACTTGCCGAGTACTTCGCGCACAGCTATCATCGGTATGTATGGTGATTGTTAATACACTTACGACGAAAAAACATTCTGGAAAGCACTTGTTACAGTCCATTCACCCCTTTTGCTTTACCTATCACGGAAGTCTATCATCACCTCTCTGCACCTACACTCTCCCTCCCTCCCATTTCCCATTGCTGGAAGCTGTTTGTCTGGATTTTCATTCAAAATTAGTGAAAATACGATAGTTGTAAAGTGCTCGGCGTGATACTGTATAGCGTGTCATTTGGATGTCAGGTAATAAGTATCATGAAACGCCTCATTTTATATAATTAATCTAGAGCTTCACGGAGGTGGCCACGAGCCTTAGATACCCTTTTATAATGCGCAATGAAGCAAATGAAAATGTCACAATAGTCTAAGAATGTCCCTGGGGACTCCACGCAAGTATTTTTGCTTAAAAACTTTCCCAGAATAGAAGGCAGTAAAGTAACCAAAAGGGGTGCTTCAGGAGGTTTGCTGACAACATACCCTTCTCTTACACAACATACTCTCTTCTTTTATCTAACCAAAAATACAATTTACTAAATTATGGACACGTTTCAGCCATATATAATCAGCTCCAAATATATCCTAAAGATAGCACCTTAAATTTACGAAAACTTCTCAAATGGGGGCACCCCTTCCCTTGCACCCCGAACGGAAACTTTATGTAGTGACAAAAGAAGTATCCTTTACTACTGTGTACAAACACAGGAGGCGCTTATAAAATACATTTTACACAGACTGGGGCTGACTGAAGTGGCATTACGACGTCATCTGTGGTGCCGCCCAATCACCAAACCCTTGCAGCACCACTGATCTAAGCCACATTCTGAGAGGGACACACCTTCCCCTTTGACTTTTCCCCTAGGACGGCCGTCACTAATCGCCCATGGATCAACATTCTTGCAAATTTTACCATTCCATTCAAAGTGGTATGGTATAAATGATAAGAGTTTGAAAGAGGCCTGTGTTTTTGCTGTAGTCTACTCCACAAAAAATGGTTAACTCTAGTGCGTGAACGTGACATGCTGGAGAAATAGAAAAATTATACAGCACCATTTTGCATATAGACCCCATCCTGAGATAAACATTTTCCAAGGGGAAGGGGGCACCCCTTCATCCTCTTGGACCGCTCGCCCAGGACGGCCATCCCTCCTCCTCAAGCCATCATCAGCCCCCCCCCTTACATCAAAACCTATCCCTGAGTTTGGAAAATGGACGATTAAGATGGTTTGAAAATGCCTCGGATTACACCACAGAGCTGCCGGAATTCAAAATGTTCTTAGTCCTTCGTGCCAGCATGGACCTCAGCAGCTAGGGTTTTTCACTCGCATTAGTTCTGGCTAAGGTTCTGCCTCTTCGACTTGAGATGCTGTTTAGACTCTTGATAGAAACAGGCTGTAGCCAAAACGTTGTATTTTAAAACTTCCGATTTTTGCAATCAGGAGTTTTGGGGAGCTGTATTTTCTGACCTCAGCCCCTGTATGGTGTGAAGTTCAGCTTAAGTCCTGTACGGTTACCCTCATATAGGAAGCACTCTAATAAAACTATCATTGATCGGCTACTCTAAGGAATAGACTTTACGACCTATTGCTGCCAATAATGCGCATAAACTCCACGTAGCTGTTGGATTACCCGTTCGATGAGGTGTAACAAGATCAAGGTATAAGATACCCCTTCACCATAGGCTTAAACGACTGTCGCGTGTGTCCCCTATCTTTGAACCCTGATACTACCATTAGCCACAAAGCAATAGCTCCCAGGCTCAAAGTAATAGCTCCCAGGCTCCCTGTGAAATTAATTAATGGACCCCGTGGTGGCCAGTATGCCAAGGAGCGTTGCAGGTTGAAAGAAAAGAATATGCAAATTAATTACGCTATCCCACTACACACCTTAAAGGAGCAAACAAGTACTTAAAGCGGCATATTCAAATAAATATTAATAATGTTCACTTTAAGGGACAGTTCCTCGAAATAACCCATTTCATAAAACATAAAATGACATAAAATAGGGGCCGCAGACGGGACCCCCGGATCTTCGCCCCTGGACTCTTCCAGAGGCCTTAGAGCGGGTTCCTACATGGAAGCTTGGCCTTGCCGGTGACGATTATGCGCAAGTTAATCAGAATCACCACTGCAGCTCACCCGTCAAGTTTTTATAAGTATCACCAAGTACTTAACACCATTCTTATGGTTCATCAGGAGCTGCGCCGCGCACAACATCCTGGTTAAACTAGGGATTCCAAGTGGTCACTCCCTGGTTAAATTCAGCTTGCTCGATCTAGACCTCATTATTTGTAACGAGTTTCGTATGTACACCACAGAAAAAAACTTGAAAATTTGCAGAAAATTGCAACGTTTACCTCTAATTTTCTTGATACCAAGGACATTGAGAATCATGACTAGATTAATGAAATTTTATCATTTTTATTACGTATAAATGCGGAAAAATAACGTCTGTGGAGAAGGGGGCTTTGGCCATTGAGTTCCCCACCCGCCCCTCATACCTACCAGAACAGTTCAAAAGATACCTACAAAAGACATATTTTCAAATAAAAATTGGCTTTATGCTTTTCTAGATTCTCCGGAACTCTCTTACGTTCTTTGTATCCTAGTCAAAATGTTCTTTTTCAATGTGAAAGGGCTGCACCAGAATGGTTCGAGGGCTGCATGTGCCCCTAAGGGTCGCGTTTGAGAATAATTAGACAGAGCATACAGAACGAAACCAAGATAAACCATTCTGTTTGAAACATTTATTTCTGGCATATTTCACTGTACAGCTGTAATGCTATATAGAAGTATACGTTGTGGGTAGGTTAAACAGTATGCTTTGACGGGGCACATGAAAAATGTGAGCCGAACTGCATACCGGTACTGTACATATTTTACAATTGTGTACCGTCGGACTGATGAAGTGCGCAAACACAAAGCACTCCCAATATAGTGGCTTGAACAGAGAATATTAGGGTTAACGGTAGCACTTGCAATCACAATATTTCAAGGCGTTCGTCTGTGACCTTTTGCGACACGGTCATGACATTTATCCAATCATGCGTCTAGGTTTGTTTAGAAAATTTAGAGCGAATCGAAAAAAACCATCTACTGCGAAATTCTTTAAGTGTGGCAATATGCTCGGGTCTCTTCGTAGTTTACAAAGAAACATCCCGTGCGGAATTGTGCTTTATAATGACTCTAGTGCGAGCGCACTGAGTAAGTTCGGAACTGGCCGCTCAAAGCTGTCGATGACCATGTATGCCTTCCAAATGGGCAACACAAGGGGGTCAAGGGTTCCCCAAAAGGAATTTTGAAATTAATCATTGTTTCAAGTTTAACATCAAATCAAAGGAACATATAAGTAACAAATTATGTGACAAAAATGCATTAACAGACCTACTTGTAGGCCTTATCGGGCAGTGATACTCCCTGAGATGAACAAAAACAGATAATTCCGCATATAAGAAAACCATCCACGTGATGAGACTTGTTGTGGCGTCATTTTAGATTGATATAGCGCCTCCTCTTTGACTTTGCCGGAGGTGCTTACTAGCTGTTACACCCAGCTCTATTATAGCTAAATACTATAGTGATGTGCTATTATAAGGACAAAACCCTCATTCATTGTAGCTACTGAATATGCATGCATAATACATTAAG
>WURT03291204.1:8528-19626 GCA_009936505.3 Holothuria glaberrima
ATTGCACCCAATAATATGGTCAGTTCTTAAAGTGATATTTTTTCCAAAGCTCCCTCAACTCTCTGGCGAAGAGACAAGGGACGAAACTAAACGTTACTCCCAAAGGAATTCTGCTTCCTAAAAGAGCTATGTCCCCACAAGGAAGGACATTCTTAGAGTGATTGTTCTAACACACTACTTTCAGCCCAAATTTGGTTAAAAATGGACACAATGATTAAGTGAAGATAAAATAGAGCTACTGCAATCTTAACAGCTCAAAATTATGGTGACATTCCACCAAAGTGGGCCGTTTTCACTTGGCAGACAAAGAATAAAATCCCCAACGAAAGACCCTTTGCAATTATTTCAATATCTTTTACCAATTTCAAGATATCCCTCTTCAAAGTTTGATGGTTTCTGAAGTAACTCATTGCAAAACTATGCAAACATAATTATGTGGAGTGTCGCAATGTGTTATGATTTCTTTTGTTAACACTATATAAATTATCTCATAATTACTGATCAGATAGTTTACAGTTTGGTGGGTGATATACATATTTTTCAAGGACACATTTTTAACTCCCATAATTCCTTCTGGGGATAGCAATGCCGCTACAAGTCATATTTGGTACATCCATCTTTGTCACAAATTTGCACTTTAAGCTTTTTCATGATACAAGTGTGAAATAGAAATTACCCTGTATAATGGTCAATATCTCAGGGATTTTGATGGAAAGTGAGGCTACTTTCTGGACTTTCAGTGTTTTTTGTAACAAACATCCACCTTTGTAATTTTTATGTCACCAGACCTCTAAAGCTTAAATCGGATTTTAGGGAAACTGCTCGTGCTATGTGTATTTTGCTAGGCAAATCTCACGATGAGACAATCTCTGAGAATTTCCAGATTCCCAAAATCTTTCACAGCACTGGACAAATTCCAGCTTAGCATGAAGTTGTATTTGTTCTCCACTGGAACCTTGAATCCAACATGATTTCCAGTACTTACAGCATATAAATAAAATTCAGGCACTGAAGACAGCTACATTATGACACTAAGCAACCAAACTGTCACAGAAATCTCTCGAAAGCTTATGAATACGAATATGTCTTACAGCTTCCAATTCACAACATTTGCTCAGGATTTACATTTTCTTCAATTGAGGTAACCGTACACTGCTCTAGTATGAAAACCCCAACTTCACTTAAAACAGCAAGAAAATAAATAATTTTTTGAACACTACGCTTAACTGCTTAAGTGCCTTAACCTTTATCCTTTTGCCAACAGGATAGTATGCAGGGATTTGCCAACAACGAATGAACAGGGGGGAGGGGGGTTGTTTGAACGAGTACAGGGAATTTCTTCACTGCACTAGTCCCACCTGCACTATATTTCCACTTAATGCAGGCAAATCTCTAATATACTTGGTTCCCTTAGACCCCTCCCACAGGATAATGATTAACATGCCAGGCACTAAGAAAGTTCCTGGCACATACCTGGTATGACCCATAAAATTCTCTGCACAACCATATCCTTAACTTGTTGTGTGAGTACAATGTCATGAGAACAAGTATATGTGTAGCATCTCTAGTTAAGTGCATCATTAAAAATGTTTTCCAAAGCACATCCTTTAAAAAAAGTTTGCTTCAGTAGTAATGCTAAACTTCCAAAATTGGTGCATAAACTTACAAATATAACCTTACATGACCAAGTTGAAGGGAAGTGAGCTATCACACGTAAAAGTACTTACTTATTACCATTCATGCTCTCCAATACTTCCAACCTGATTCAAATACTTATAACCTTTATGTCACATCTTCCTCACCTTAGATACTTTTTCTTTCTTCTCCTTTTTTTCTTTCTTCTTTTTCTTCACCACTGGTTTCTCTCCATCACTTTCCTTATCACCTTCTTCCTGAGCCACGTAGTCTTGGTCTTCGTCATCAGACTTCGACCCTCCTGAATCAGATCCAGATGATGGGGACGGGTTACTGTCATATCTGAATGATAAAAACAAACTTTCAAGTTTAACATTTTTTAAACAAGAAGACGGAAAGACCATTTTTGTCTTGTGACAAAGAAATGGGACACAATGTAAGCACAAGTTATTTCAGGTGATACAATTTCATTTCTCATTTCCATAAGATAAACTCTGTGTCAGCAATCTGTACGGATGGTTGTTTGTGATTTTAATCATGAAATAATAGTACACTGGTGGGAGTGACTTAATAATAATAACAATAGTTAGGTTTCTTCTAATTAAGTCCTTATCACTCTAATTTTTTTTTTACCCTTATTGAAATTTAATATTCAAACTCCTTCAAACTTCTTTTGGACAATTTATGTAATTCTACACTCTTACTGGGCTATTCCCTAAAGGCAAGTATTTCAGCACCATGCAGCTTTTTCAAATGCAAAATTTGGGAGAAAATGAAAGAAATGTCACAGCAATATGAGGGATCTATATACTGTGCACTTACATTAGACATACTTTTTATTGGATCTAACTAATTTAAATACCAGCTGTATAAGTGATATAAATTCCAGCCACAGCACATAAGCATAAATCAAACAGTGTGGTTCAACCCATTTTCTTTGTTTTGTTAGATTCTATTTTGTTATTTTTATAATCTGAGACATGGGACCAAATAAACTCACTCTTCAGCAACATCACTAGCACTCTCATCAGGATTAAAGTCTTCATCTGCAAAATCAAGGAATATGTATAAAATTAATAACATTAAGTTTAAACTCACTAAAATACTGGCTTTTTCCAAAAAATGCTACTACACTGCTCTTTTTCAGGAATTCTACATCTTGTAAAGAGATTATTTATGTGTTGGGTATCAGATCTTGGAAAACCTTTCCTCTGGCATCTTGCTATAGTTTTGGAAATTTACATGAAATCTTTCATTGATCCTTTTTGTCAAATTTAAGTGGCTTTTTTTGCCCTAAATGTCCAAAAGGCAAACCTTGAGAACTCTGGGCATGTACAATACAATCAATAAGACAATTACTTGGACTACTCAGAAAACATGTTCCCACCTAACCCTTACCTTTTTAATTCTGGCCTTTATACATCACTAAGTTCTTCCTAAACTTTCTGTGACCAAGTCACAGTCACAAGATACTCCTGACTGTTGACAAAAACTTTTTCTCACCTGATGAAGAGTCAGAGTCACCTTCATCATCCTCCATGACTTTTTCTCTTCCTTCTGCTTTCATCTGTTCCAGGTAAGCATCATGTGTATTTTCATCATCACTATCAAATAACTCATCGTAATCTTTAGCTGTATCCTTGTCTTTCATGCCACGATTTTTCACTCGCAGTTTCTTGTTGTTGACAAACTCAAATAGGGGGCTATAATCATCTCTAAGGAGACAGAAAGAAAAACAAGTCTTTTAGCATAATGTAGTTAATACTTAATTTTCTTCAATGAATTATGAATGATCTAAAGTTCACATGAAAAGGGACTCAGATTATGTAAAGGGAATAAATAATAGAAAATGAAGAAAAAGTCTGATTCCAAGCCCTCCTATCATCATGTTCACACCTATTACCAATTTGGGCACTTCTGAGGGTTGTGGGACTTACACATGTCAATCAATTTATGCAGATACAGGAACTCTACCCTTTTGAAAACTACATCACAGAGAAATCTGTCCATACTTGATCTCAAGGAATTGTTCTGGGAATCACAAAGGAGGGTAGAGTTGCCTGCAAGGGTTAGGACTGGACATTAAATTTGTAATATATTTATTTGTGATAAATGACATGGAGAAAAAGTACTCATAACAACTGTGACTAACAGGAAATCCACTGGAAAATAAACATGACTTTTGCCTATTAAAAAGGACCAATTACTTGCAGAATGAAGCATTCTGGAAATAAGTGAGAATGGTGCCAAGTCACACAGTCTATGTACATACCAGTGACCACTGTATTAAATTTTCTTCACAGTTTTAGCATGGTTTCCAGCATTTATTGAAAACAATGTTTCTTGATTTTTCCCGTGATTTCATCTTGATCAATTTGAATTTCAAGAATAATTATTTTCACCTATTTACTATGACATGTCTCCATACTCTAGATCGCTCTTTCTACATGAGACGTAACAAATACTGAACATTATCTCTTCAAAACCAATCACATTTTCTGACTTTTCCTGATTCCAGGAATTTTTCTCTAATTGCCTGAATTTTTTCAACAGAAAGAGGGGAACTCATTTTACAGTTTCTCTCTCATTTGCAAATTGGCTGAGAACCCTGTTTAATGTGTACAACTAAGACCAAAAGCTTCAAAACAATGCAAGTTGAGTTAGAAGGGAGGCTGTCAGTCTTACTTTTCAATGCTGCTGAAGACAAACACGTCGCCATTCTTCCTCTCAATTTCAAAATCGAAGTATCGGGAGCTGCCAGTTCCTCTGGCAAAATTCACACAAGACACCTCATCAAATCGTACATGAATAGGTGGTTTATGAACATACATGAACCCTCTTTCCAGGGGATACAGGTAGCCACTGTTTGATTTGTATGAACAGGTGATCGCCTGATGTCCTTTGGAGCTGAACAGAAAACACGAAATTAAAATGTGAATGAAATCTCCATGTAAGATCATTTTTTGAAAGAAGCAATATCTGAACAAAAATTAGTTATCAGTAACATCGCCTTTCCCCCACCCCCTTCTCCAAACACAAACATGCACAGATGGCCTGTGATATGCACCTAACCCACATTACAAATGAATATGCTTCCTGCTTTTAGAATTACAGCAACTGCACAGTTGCTGTACTGTTTCCATAAATATTTTTCAGTTAGCCATAAGCACTAGTAAAACTTTTTATGCCTGATTCCCCCCTCCCCTAACCCCAACATATCCATCTGTACTTCTCAAACTTTTCCACCCTTTCTAGACCCCCCCACCCCTCCCCCACCCCCATTTCAGTTTACAAACAGAGTAAGTCTAGAAACCATCTTGTTACCAAACACAGGAATAGCTACATTGTTCTGAAAGGCACGAGTTGCTAATGGAAGGTGATTCAACATCTTGTGCGTTTACATGTAAATCTCTTCTTCCTTATGTTTTCATCTGTGTTAGGGTGTCTAATGTTCAAAAGTGAACATCACTATTCTGAGTCACCACAGAAAAAGACTGCAGACCCCTGAACTGACTCACATGACACAAACCCTGTTTCTTAAATCATTAATCAACACAAAAACTTACTCTCTGAAAGATCCAGGGACTGTAATTTTTCTAGCTACCAATGCCTTCATTAATCTGCTGACAATCTCATAGATAGGACCAGCCATTTCTTTCTGTAGTTTGCCTTCATATTTTTGTTCCAAATCTTCCCTGTAATTGCAAACAAAAATCATGATTTACAAAGCTACTTTTCCTCAATATTTTTACTTCTGTGAATTTCTAAGTCTTCAAGTACTGTGGAGAATGAGAATGAAAGCCGTAGGTAAAAGAAATCTAAAAGCTAGGAAGCTCTTGGAAAAATATGGTACTTGACATGGAATGTTGGCCACTTGAGAGAAATCCTGCTTTTTCTGTAGATGAAAACTTGGGATTGTGGGAAATAACTTGGTTGCTGGGAATTAGCATTTCCTCCAACCCAGAAGAAAAGTACATTTTAAATGGTGACCATTACTGAAGCGACATCCAATCATCAGATGGACACTTTCTGTCATTCTTTGCGAAACTGAACTCCTGGCTTATTTTAAAATTTAAATATTCAATGCTTGGACAACAAGAAATCCGATAAAATTTGACTGGTTTGAAAAATTTCTAGTTTTTATCTACAATAGTTTGAAACACCTGGGAAATAGGAAACTTGAAACTGAATTCCAGGCTCGTACCTTGAGTATTCTTGATAAAATTTCTCAGTCCAGGTGTGTAATGGGGGACCTGTGGTGTAACTTTTCATTTTGGCTCTCCAATTGTTGTTATACACTTACAAACTTATCTAAAGTCTAAATATCTGATATGTTGTTATGCTAGGGTAATCATGTATACTAAGCCATTGACTGGGATTACATTCTAGATACAAGAACATTTATAATAATTATTGCTGGTTGTAGGTTTTCTTGTCATCTACACAATTATTTTTAAAATAGTAACCCTTAATTACAAATCAACAAGGAAATGCATTTTAGTACAACTTTGACACAAATTCTTACTCAGCAATATTCAGATCGAGGGATATCGTCTCTTCTTTTGAGAAACTCATGATGAGAAAGTGGTATCTTGTCTGACCCTGGACAATTGGAGGATCCAAACTGACCTAAGACAGAGAAAGAAATGAAAGAAAACAAATATTGTGTAATATTTCACACACATTTCTACTCTTTCTTGGGGTAGGGCAAAAACAAGGAGACTATCTGTTAGCTTGTATCCTCTGCAGTTTTGGGAATGACTGAAGAAGGCAGAGGGCTTTAAGCTTGACTAAAATATTTCAGGCAGCCAGCCATCCAGCCATCCTTTGTATGGCCGGTTTCCAAAAAAATGATGGCCTATATTTTCGTACATGGCTTTCAAAATATATATGAAGCCATGCACTTGATACCCTCAAGTATCTATAATAAGACTGTTTGAAATAAGAAGTCTTCATCTTGTCTGAGACAACCATTTCTCGATACGGAAGACCATTTCATCTTCCTTTGCTTTCCGCAAAACTACTAGCATGATTTTGTTCATTTCACATTTCCACTAACATGCAGACACATCTCTTGTACATCGAAATTCTGATTGCAGCACATATTGAGTCAATGCAGAATGCGTTGACTTTATGTTCGATATACTTGCCATACGAAAATCCTGTCAACTGAATTGTGTGGTTAGTGCTATTGCCTGCATCATATGTAACTGCCATATTGCAGGCTATGAAGTGAGGGCTTAATACGACACGTTTTACAATGTAGTCTGTCTGTAGGATCAGACTGTTCTCACACAAACAAATATGGCACTAGTTTAGGTTCAATATATCTCCATATATAAATATGTTAGGATAGCAAATGAGCTAGTGTGGGTGTTTGTGGATACAAAAGGACCGTGGGAGAAAATTACTGAAGTAATGGTTCTGAAAATATTACACGGGGCTTAGTTAGAGTGATTTACACACATCCTCGTAATTAATTTATGAAATGTATGTCACTCTTGATAAATTTGGAGGCCTTTAGGTTTGACATCAAAGATTTCCACCCTCGTACTATTGCACTGCATATATAGTGTGTACTACAGTAGAAATAATACTTGTAAGGACCAAAAGAGTGATCTAAGGCTGGAATTTGGACAACAATCTCCTTACACTCGAAGCATACAGAACTGCTCATTATCATTGATGATAAAGAAGTTGGACTACCCAATAAAATAATGCTGACTTTGTTTCATTTTTTTGTAGCTGCATTAAGTTTATTTGGTGGATGCTTTTGCATACAGGTATGTGCTGCATAGGGGACCATATCACAGTAGTTCTGTTTGAAGTCAGTACTGTAAAGCTCTACCACTGTAGATCTACAGACTACAGTCTACCAGACAGTGCCTATGTTTAGAATCAGTCACGCTGCATGCCAAGATTTAGTTTAACAGCTAAGGTTATACTGCATTTAAAGGCTTTGAGGATAACTTGGCCACAATTAGGCCTACATGGCTAGGCAAAACTGAGGGAAGGGTGAGGTTGGGTACTTTTGGTTTGTAAGTTTGTACCATAGACATTGCCTCACACAATTTCTAATTTTCCAAATATTTCTTGTGGTTGGAATCCCCCCCCCCCAAAAAAAAATTCCAGCTAGCCAGAAACCCCTGATGTCCTGTACTAGTAAACATCAGCCTTTAGGAAGATTCGAATTTTTTTGGCAAAAGACCAAAGGGAACAGAAATTCTATTGTCCAACTCATATTTTAGGTCCAAGAACTCTCAAAAATAGGCTGAGACTGCTTGTATTTTGCCCTAAGAAACCTGTAAAAAGCAAAATTTCTGTTGCCCTTTAACCCCCACAAGGGCCCCTAAGGTGGGCCCCTTCAATTCATGCCAAGGAGGGTGATTGCTTCGCTATCGCAATAATGCCTTCTGCATAACAATGGGCCAAAATGTTAGCACGCCTACTTTTAAAATTTGGACACCCACAACTGATATTTCTGCCTCAGAGCCTGGCCATGTCCTAAATTTCAAAGCACGCAAGTCCGTAATATCTTATGATGAGATGCTACCCATCATCCAATGTCTACTACATGTTGATGTATGATAACAATCTTCTATGACGTTCTCAAAATTGACTCAAGATATGCTACCTGCCTTTTTTGGCATACCCTGAAATTAATTTGCAAAACTTTTGATTTACCTAGATTGAAAATAGCTATTCTTTCAAGTAGCACAACATCCACAAAACTTGACATATAATTCCTATAAAAAATTCAATGCATTACATAAAGATTTAAATTGCCATTTGCCTTAGACTGACATCGCATGAAATGAATACCTACACTGTTGAGTGCTTTAACAGTTTGATTAGAAAGAATCACCACGTGAATTCCCTATTTTTGTTTTGTATGCATCAATGAAACACATGATGCATTTTAATTCAAATCAAGACTGGAACAGATTGGCACTGGTTTCGAAATTCCAAGTTTAAGATTGAAAAATTTCCACAAAATAGGAAAAGGAAGAACTAACCACAAATAGCATCTGTCGTTGGTCTTTGTGTGGTAAAAGAAATAACCTAAGGACTGTTGTGTAAGGTATCTTGTAATCAAATGTTTTGCCGTGAAGTTGAAGGAATGTTGGAAATATCTTGATATCGTATCTTCCTCTGAAAACAGATAAAAATGTAAATTTACTGTTACTGATTTCCACACAGTCACATTGCTTTCATAAATATACAACTTTTGTAATCACACTTAGTCCAACAAATGGGAAATCTTTACAAAAGTGGAAACAAAACAATGCTGCAAATTCATTGTAATTGATAATCACAACTACCAGTTTCATGTGGAGTTAGCCATAGAGAAAGTGATGTCAAAATCTCTTCCCAATGTATTTCCATCCACATATAAAAAATCAAATTTTTTGAACAAAATATATTTTTGAAATAAATATCACATCTTTTGAAATACTTAAAATTCTCCAATCTTATCTCTTACTGTTGAGCCTTTGAAGCTTGTACTTCTATGTAGGGACAAAAAGTTGGAATGACTACACCATGTTTAACAAACCATTCAGCCTATCTTCTATAATTATGTCAATGGAATAAAACAAAGATAAGTACCTGGGAGTAAGACAAGGAATCTGGTCCAGTGATGTAATTGCATCTCCTGTAGCTTGGATGATGTCTGCTTTTGCCATCACATTCTCATAAAATTTCTTGAAAATAAAAAAAACCAAAAAATTGGTATGTTGGTTACATGTTATATTGAGCAATGGAGTTTTCCTACAGATGATGATCAGCATTCCTTTTCCCTAACTTGACCCTTTTACTACAACATGGGTCTAAACCCACGTACTGGACCAGATTGAAAGAATGATTGCAACGTTTAAATGATATGCAAGATTCGTTGTATTTTACTACATATCAGTCTCAAAAAGAATTTATAAAACAGGAATGGAAAGTCTGAAAATGTTTTAGGATATCCCTTTTGCACTTTACTTATTGACAAGTTACATTCAACTTTATGTTGGGCAACCTGTCCTATCATTAAAAAACATTTTACAATAAAACTTTGCAGGCCACTATATTGCTTGGTTGAACCCGCCTCAGCAGGTCTGTCTACAAACTATCTGTATCTGATTTAACTGGTTTACTTGAGAGCTCTTCAGTTTGGCAAGAAACCAACTTAATTGGCAGGGCAATTTGTGCCAATTGGAAGGAAGCCAGTGTAACCTGAGATAGCCCACCTTTTCTGGGATTAACCATGTACTAACATTAAGATGCAGAGAGGACAAGTTTTTCTACTCCTTAAAGTCAACTTCTACACAAGTGCTACAGTGCATGACATTTGTTTGTTTTACAAAATGCTGCTCTGAATATCTGGGCTTTACTGTAAAGAACAAGGTTTTTCACTCCCTGCACAAAACCTCACAATAACATCTGATAAGCCCTCAACATTGATGGCATTCCTTTCACTAATAAATAAGGTAGGCAAGATCCCAGCACAATGTCACAAATGGATTCACATAAGAATCTTCGACAATCATTTTTCTTATAACCTTGACACACAATCAAGCTGTTAACATTACCTCCAGTGACATTTCACCATTCTCTGATGGAGGGATAAAGAACCTCATCTCCATCAGAGATACCTCTGCATCATCGTTCTGGTGGAACTCAAGGATAACTTCATTTTTACCAGTAGTGGTATGTGAAACATTGCCAAGGGGAACATTAAAGGCAGTCTTGCTGCCAATCTTGAAGTCTAATTCTGAACCTGGTAACAAAGAGAATGGAACATGTGTCAACATTGAATACCTGACTGATGTGATTTATCCTGTAAACTTAACCTTGCAACATGACTTATGATGAACCTTTACATACACCCATAAACATGATTTAAATTTTCATTAAGATTTTAAAGGTCATATATAAGTGGCAATTAAATTCTTTGTCATGCTTGGAATAACAGCTCTATAATGCACTCATAATCATTAAAGGAGGTCATTTACCAGTATTCACCCTCACACCACATTCTGATTGCCAGGCCATTGCCTCCAATAGATTATCAACAAAACAATCTTTTTCTTTTTCTTATCTTTAAGAGCATACCTTAAGGCAAAGACTACAAAGAGTACTGGAAATTCATGGACAATTTTTTTGCCAATTTTTCATAAAATGGCCCATAGAGCCAAAATGGGACCCTGGATCCCAAATTCCTGTACAACCCGAATGGCCCATGAATTTTTCATAAAATGGCCCATGACCCAAGCAACATTGTGTCCAAGTTTCATTCCATCAAGCATGTAGGATATACATTTGCAAATTTTTCATAAAATGGCCCATAGGGCCCAAATGGGACCCTGGACCCAAAATGCCTGTACACCCCAGATAGATAGACAGACAGGCAGACAGACAGACAGATAGACAGACAGACAGACAGACAGACAGACAGACAGACAGACAGACAGACAGA
>WURT03291424.1:0-25099 GCA_009936505.3 Holothuria glaberrima
AAGATACCACAGAATGTTTCCAAAAGCCAAACAAAATAAGATTACAAGAAAAGCTGAGTAAAGAGTCCAACAGGAGTTGGACTTTTATATTGGAGTTTTATATATATATATATATATTCATGAAAATCTTTTCCCGGATTTAAAACTGTAAGTAAAACTCATGGGAGTACCAAGAATACTTTAATCAATAAAATCCTTTCGCCACTTTCTAGAGGTGGTAGTATGTTCCTGTTTATAATGGGACAATGAAGTTGCTGTACTTACTTCTTTCAGTGTTGTTGACTATAAAGAAAGGTGCTCTACGTCACAAGAGTATTTTCCATAACTAATAATTTCTCCTGGCTTTAATGCAAGTACTGTATGTTGCCAACTACCTACCTGTATTTGGCCTTGCTGACCTCACCATCCTTGGTGAAGCTTTGCTTGTATCTTGAAATATGTCCTAATTTATTAAACTTAAAACTGAAGTTATGTAGTGATCGAAAAAGACTGAGTATTTTACTGTATTTCTGCATGTAATGTTTCCTTGCACTGTGGTCACTGACATAAGTTGCGAAGACCATTTCACAGTTTTGCAAATAGTCTGTTTTCATTCCCCTCACCCCACCACCTCACCCTCGTCCTCTCCCCTCCCCTCCCCAAAAAGAAGGTTTTTTTCCTTGTTTCTTCTTTTTCTTCAAGACTACTTCATGTTTTAAGTATTTAATGTTGTTTTCTCATAAGCAATCAACTTCAAGTTGCTAAATTTTCAGACATAACACTTTCCAGAAAATAACTCGCAAAGCACTAAAACCAAATTCCAGGTAAGTTTGCAAGAAGTAGACACATATGTGCTGTAGCACAAAGCACACACAAATGTTTAGTAACTACACAGCCAAAAAACTTAAGCTTGTGTGCAGCATTATTAACATACCCTCTCCAGATAATGCTTGTTAATGCTCACAACTGTATCATGTCTTACTGTATAACCATATCATACAGTAGACATGAAAATGGTGAAAACTCTAAAAGCAATGGAAACTGAGAAAAACGCATCAACGAAGCCAAATATTGCCACTTGACTTTCCCCTATGCAATCATCTTTTAAAGATGAGACTGTGCTGCCCTCATAGAGTGGTACTTTCAAGGAGCAAAAACTTCAGAAATATTCCACACCAATTATAAAAGGTGGCTTTTAATAGGGAAACAGACAGTCGCCCCCTGTACGGCGCAAAGCTCTCCCCATTTTGTGGCTAAACAACTTCTAAAAATAACCCACTAGAGGCATTTTGCAGTTTATGAATAACTTTGCATGAAATTTTGCGCAGGAATGTATTAAAATCTTACAACTTTCCCTTACAAATGTGCACTGAAAGGTTATATTCAAATGATTTCTTGCCTCAAGCTTTGTAAACTATGCATGATATATATGTGCATACAGTGTAATTTCACAGCTTTAAGTTTTATAATAACATAAGTTCTTTATGAAAGTACTGCTGCAAGTTCTGCAACCCACTACCTACAATTCAACTAGCTTTGCAAAAGCCCAGCAACTACTGTACTTTGTTTTTGCTGTGAACTAAAATAAAAATCTTAATTAAGATAGTTATCAAATCCTTGGGATCTTCCACTCGTTCATGGTAATTAGCACTGTACTCACCATTAATGTATTGCACAGTAACTCTTAAAAGTTTCTTATGTGCCTGTGCTGTTTACACCTTTGAAGTTCCAAACAGATTTAACTTATGAACCTGAATAGCATTGCTACTAGCACCCAACCCTTCTGATGTTACCTGTTCAGTTTTTAATCCATTTTGAACACAATCATGGTCATCATTTAATACATACCCAGACTCCTGTTGGGCTGGCCAGCACGTAAACACTTCGCCTAGCAGTTGGACCGTGTTAGGGATTACTATCTACAGCTAGTTCATCCCCTCATAAAACACTGCTCATAAGGGAAGGGATCAGAAACTAGAGCCATAGTGCATAACTGCGGCTAGTTTGTGTAGGGCAGTGACATCACCAGTGGGGGAAGAAGATATCAAATGTCTTTCCTCCTCCCTCCCTCCCTTCCTCCCTGAATCCCTCCCTCCTTTACCTTCCCTCCCCTTCCCTCTCCTTCTCAACCCTCCCTCTCTCCCCTTCCTCTCCCATGGAATTGGTAAGCAAAAAACGAAGTACCTGATGAAAATTGAATGCATCATCCATTTGAAGTTCAAATGCTGCTAATAAGTGCTGATTTGTGTACATTTAAAACTGAAATTAATCCAAATTCTAACATGCCTTGAGTGAGCAAAGATCATATCTCTTAAGTACCAACCCAGCTAGACCAGGGTAACAAGTGGTGATGAGCCAAATAGCAACATCCTGGATTAACAAGGACCCCACTGTATGCAATGTTCTCCAGAAGCAATCAGAGTTTTGTAACAGATACTAAAATTACTGAAGGACAAGTTAGCTGTCTGGGAACTAGCTGTCACGTTACATTAATTTTGTACACAGTGGACACTCTGGATACTGGTAACAACTAGACATACTAACAATACCTTAGAATAGCGGTCAAAACAAAGTTACTGAAAACTTGTCTCATGCAGGCTTTTTGCCTTGAGGCTGTTCATTACAGTTGGTGAGCATGACCCTCCAGATAAAGAGAGAGAGGCATTTTCTCCCTCTACAAAATAGCATAAGCTCTACCCAAACTTCGTGGGTTGAGCTAATAAAAGGTAGGAAGCTGACCAACTGTAAATAGGGCAAGCACTATCTTTCAACTGCTGAGGATCGAATCAAAATGACTCACCACTTGTTATGCTGTCCCACACTAGTCACGCAGACTACCAATGTTCATTCCTCTGGAGAGAGGCAGCATACACCTCGTTCATCTACTGTACGACATATCTAACACATATTGTAGACCAAAGGAAACCCGAAGACCTTCACCAGTGTTAAAGCTACAGTGCACCTCTTTGAAGAGGAAACCCTGAAGAACAACTAGTTGCACAGCACAAAGAGGGTCACTGCTACTGTAGGAAAGAAGATAGCAAACACTGATCAAAATTTTGAGCAGCTCACAATTTTGAAACTTTAAAAAATTACTGCATGCATGCAGGTAGGGTTCTAGCCTCGCCGGCCGGTTACGGCCGGCACTGAAGCTTGCCGACCGGCATGAAGAGCAAATCACCGGACAATCGGCTGACACAAAAATACAATATAAAAAAATTACCTTTGGCAAAAAGCAGACTTGCCAAAAATTTGTTTTGAAACACCACGACAGGGGTCAATTCTTGACACAATTTTTGATCAAAAATAGGAAAAAGATTACATCTCAGCATATTCTATCTGCAAAAAATTCCAAGGGGGAAGGGACATCCCCTCCCCTTAGACCCCTCCCTCAGGACGGCATTCACACTACACTGGCAAAGCACTACAGCCGCCACTCAGAAACCTCTCACGAATGGCATTCTGCACTTCAACTGCATTTTCGGTATTTCCATGCAAAATCACCCAAAACTGTAAAAATGAGTAATACTGTAATATTGGGTGTTCCATCTACAGTAACCATGAAGGCGTAACAGTATTCCAAATTTTCTCTGTTGTAGATGCCCAGGAGAAAATTCCAGTTGAAACCAGTTGGAATTTTCAACTGGTCCCAACTGTTTTTAACTGGTCTCGACTGATTTTGCACTGATTCCAACTGTTTCAACTGGATATGGATCACTTCCAACTGGTCTTTGCAGTGATCCAGTTGGAATTTCCAACTGGTCCCAAGTGTTGCAACTGGAATCTACTGGTTTTTACTGGTCCCAACTGATTCCAACTGTTTCAACTGGATTAGATCACTTCTAACTGGTCTTTGCTGTGATCCAGTTAGAATTTTACCTAGTCTGGACTGTTTCAAGAATGCTAGGCGAAGGAAGCTGTTCAAGACGGAGGAAGGGGGCTGAACTCGTTTTCGATCGCCATCCTGTGGGAGGGGTCTAAGGGGATTGGAAAATATTTGCATATTTGAGGGTCCTTAGATGCAATTCGGTGCATCATTTGGACAAATTTTGAGGTAAATTACTGCAAATGTTTGACATTTCTTACAGAAGAGACAAACTAGGGTTTTCCGACCTTGAATCTAGGGGTTGGAATCATAGTTCCGCCCCCACATTTTTGACTCTGGTGGCCAAAGCCCCCAGCCTCCCGTTTCCTACGCCTACTAGCTTTTTAACTGGAAATTAAACAGTTCCAACTGCTTATTGCATTTCAGTTGAATTCAGATGGAAATTCCAACTGATTCCACCTCCCCTAACCCTTACATAGGTTGCAAGAAAATATCTACGTATTGGTTATTATGAGAAAAAGTGTCCCTTTGCTTTTTACTTCCCATCCTTTTCAATGCCGATCCCCCATTTTACCCCTCTTTCATTTTCTCCTTCCCCACCACCAAGTTCCAATTCCTGTCACTGCCTGTATCTTTATTTTCTTGATCCAACAAAAAGAACTAATTTTTTTTATTTTTTCTTGTAAGCTACCTAAAAAGACACTCATTCTTCTAAATTTAATTCATTTTCCTATATACCCACTCTGTATTCTATCTCCTGTCTCTTTGCTCCCTACTTTTGTTTGCAATGTACTGTTTATATTTCTGTACAACAAGAAGCCTGGAACCAATAGCAACTCTCTGCTGGAACAATGCAATCCTCTGTTTGGATGAAGAGGTCAGTAGGTCATGCGCAGTGAAAGGAGCAGAATCTGTAGTCTGCACACATTTGTACAGTATTGTACGCAGTACTGAAGTACATAAATGTGCAAGCATTGTATACATAGTGTATATGGCTATCGAGACCTACTGTAGTTGAGTGCAGTTAGTACTGGACAACTTACCAGGGCATGCCGTTTGACACATTCGAAGTGAGAGTCAAGTTTAATATTCAACACAAGAGGGCAAGATTCCTTTCTCTGAAGGTCTTTTGGAGATCATTCTTCAGCACAGTAAGTTGATTTTTCCTTTTGCTTTCAAGTTTTACACCAGAGAGACCAAATGCAACAAAGTGGTAATGACAGAGCCCAAAGGTTGCATCACTGCATGGTGACTGGGCTAGCATTGTTAGGCCTAACATACTGTAGTCTTGTAGACTACTACTGCAGTATAGCCTATGCAAACAGTACACATTTCAAAAGTTCCAACAGGATTAAGGACTTTTGATAATACTTTCTACTACCATAAAACACTTTGCATGATCAGTTAAAACTCTCTGGTGGAAAACTCATGGGAAGATGTCAAAGTGACCTTTAATTTTGATTAAGCTTGGGTAACACCATGCTCAGACAGATCTCCTAATGGATGGGTGGTGGGAGGGCATTCTGCAAAAAGTCCAAAGTTCCAACCCTACTTTTTAAGACAAGGAACAAGTGA
This sequence comes from Holothuria glaberrima, assembly GCA_009936505.3. Taxonomy (NCBI): domain Eukaryota; kingdom Metazoa; phylum Echinodermata; class Holothuroidea; order Aspidochirotida; family Holothuriidae; genus Holothuria; species Holothuria glaberrima. The sequence goes on from WURT03291424.1 coordinate 5,381, forward strand.
CTTACAGATTGAGCATAAATGTTTCAAGTCCAATCAATACGTTTGTTTTGGTTACAGAAATTTTACTTTTTACAACAAGGTCATGTAGTTATGTACAGTATTTGTGTGCATTGATGTTATGTACAGTATTTTTCATTTCATTTACAGGATAACATATGATGGTGAAACTCTGCATAGTTTGAATGGAGTTATTTGGTGGAGATATGTGGGTAGTTTACATTTTTAGCTCAGACTGTCATATAGTGGAATCAAGCATAACCGTTTAAAGCGTTGAGGAATAACGGTAGTTATAATCACCAACAGGTTGAAATTTGAAGCAGTTTTGAGTGACATGAATGAAGACACTACACTGTACATGGAGTCTAATTTAACCGACTGAGTTACTGTGCTGTTATATATTAACTCTGAAGTGCTTACATGATCTTAATGAGAAAGCAAAAAGGTTGTACAGTAACTGAAGATGTAAAGAGTCTCCATGTGTGATGTGCTTCCATTCCTTGGATCTGCAAAACTAGTCATTGGTAACATTACATGCGCAGTACTCACTGTTAAATTCATGCATGAAATTCTGGACAAGCATGTTATACCTTTTGATGTGCTTGCTGTGGAGTGAATGAGTTCATACCGTACATCTAAAGAGCTGTACTGTACAGTGTTGACGTGGATGATGTGAAGCCTGGGTGAAGCAGTAGGAGGACACTATAAAATGCGTTAAACCCACACATTTTAAGAACTTCACACTGTAGACTATACCAACTTGCAAAGGAAAATGCTGGCTTCCCAGCTTTGCAATTCTTTGAAAGAAGTCAATTAAATTGCATGATCCTGTTCAAAATTTGAGTTCAACATTGGTTCTGAGAGACTGAGTAGAGTAGCCTTTACTTATAGGTAAAAAGATGAAAGTGGGAAGAGTGTCACTTTTTCTCTAGTCAACCTCTCATGTATGTTACTTGTGGAATGTGGAAGAAATGGGATATGGAAAGGCCCTTGTGCTAAGAAATCTCAAAAAAAAAAAAATGCTATAGAGGGTGGAGGCGTGGACAAACCTTTGGGCTTGGAAATACTACGTATTTTATCACGGCTGGAACCTTGTTTAAAACTGGAATATGTGAAAAAGTGATGACTATGATTTTTCAAAAATAGTCTTTTTACCATGGACAAACCTTGTTTTTAATTGGAAAAGTTAAAACGACTTGTGCTCACTTACAGTAATAAGTGGAATATCTTTTTACCCTGGCCCAACTTTGATTTTATTTGGCAAAATGTGAAATTTAAAATTGAAACATGGACAAACGTTAAGGTCGTTTAATATGAAATGAATGATTCTTATAACTTTTCCGCCTTGGATAAAAACCTGTTTTCTCATACTGCGAAAATGTTAGATGGTGGATGCTTATGATTTTCATTACTTCAGTTTATGATAAGAATTGTGCAGCTTGAAGTAAAACAACAAGTTTTCCTGCATGTCCCCTTGTTCCCTTTTTTTGTTTGACCTTAAATGCCGTCTTTAGAGTGACTCCACAATAAAGAGTTTACTTACGTTAACTCAAACCTCCCAATTTTCACTTTCTTTTTTACATTTTTAAGGCTTTTAATGTTGTTTTTCTTAGGATACAAAATTGACTTTGATGATAATATTAGATGTTCAAAGAGTATTAAAAGCACTTGACAGCACGCGAATGAGTCCATACAGCTTGAAATTGGCTTAAGCTTCGTAATTAAGACAAATAAGTTCATATTAGTCGTCTGTTAACAATAGGTACTAGTACTGTAAAATGTAAGCTTTCAATCAGCTGGACCAGTTGGAAACCAGTTGAGCCAGTTGATACTTTTCAAAACAGTAAGGACCAGTTGGACTGGAAACCATTTGGGTCAGTTGAGATCAACTTGACCAGTTTGGAACAGTTAATACCAGTTGAGCCAGATCAACAGGACTATTTGGACCAGTAAAGACCAGTTGCAACCAGTTGGGACCAGTTGGGCCAGTCAAAACCAACTGAACTGAGGACCAGTTGGGACCAGTTAAGGACCATTTGGGTCCAGTTGGAAAGAGTTGGACCAGTTGGAACTGTCCAATTTTCCATACTGGAAAATTTCTAGTTGGAACCAGTTGGAAATGTCCAACTGGTTTCAACTGGAATTTTCTCCTAGGTCTAAATCTCAATACCTATAGTTGCCTACTGTACATAATCAACTATCCACTGAAATCTGTATGGATTCCTAGTAAGTTTTTCTGGAAGGTGCAATATGAACCCCAACACTATCCTTAATCTACTGTAATACTGTAGGTTCATTTATACTCTGTACATGCTTGCTTTGTGAAAAAGACATTCCGGCAGCTTGCAATTTGGATACCCTCTGACCAATAGTATGGATAATGAGTCCGTCAAAAGTGTAAAAGGTGATGCCCACCTGAATAAATGAGTTATTTAAGGAACTTCTACTGAAGACTTAAAAAAATCGCAGATTCTAAACGTACACACAGCGTATGGGTAAAATACACAAGATAGAAATTTTCAGCTTTCTATCTCAAATGGTCCAATACAAAAAGAGTCCCTGAAAATGCAAAATATCGCATTCAGCAATGCACCACAGCAACATGAGGATGTAGGCCTTTGTTCAAGGCTTAGGGGCTGAAGTTTCCAAAGGACTTTACACATTGGCCTAAAATTTTCTGTGTGGATTTGACCATAAACCATCATTCTAATGAATTTCTTATAACAAACACTGAAAGGGTCAATACTGAAGCACCGTGTAAGGGAATGATCCTCAAATGGAAGTCTACAAAAATGTATGCATAGTTGCATACACGTGATATACTTTAGTTCAATGAGCTCACATTGTATTTAAGAGTTTAGAACAAACAAATCATTCAATAATCTTACCATAAACTTGTAGACCTTTAGGACTTAACCCCTCACCCACCCTCTCCTCAAGTTTGAAACTTCACTGCACCTCTAGACGGGCTGCCAGAGTCCCTTAAAATGACATTACACTTCCACTTTACAATAAAATTGAATTAAGGCCAGGTAAAGTATGGCCAGATGGGCCACAATTTTCAAACGTCAGTGAAAAATTTTGCAACTGCAATTATAGTGTAGGATTCCGCTCCACAGCAGAGATTTCCTCAATGAATAAATTCATCATTGATTACTTTTTCAAAAAACTATATGGCTTCAGTGGTATCAAAAGTAGTGTACAGTGTACACCATACAGTACTACTCCTAGGAATAAAACTGTACATTAAATTGAGAAGGAAATTATCAAAGAAATCTGACACCACCGTGATGTAGGTGTACTTATGAGTACTTATGAGGCCTACAACCTGGCACCAATTGCTCTAATACTGTATTAAGTTTTGTACAGGTCACACATAGTCAGAGGGGCTATACAGTATAGCTTTAGCAGGGAGTCAAATTTCCGAGTTGCAAAAAATTTTTGGAAATGAAGAAATGCCCTTTAAGACCTTTCACAAATGTCTCAGAATGAAATAACAAAGTTTTATTGTGAAACATTGTTCAAGTCCAATCATGATAATGAGGGATTGCCACTGGCCCTGACACATGACTTCAAAAATGGGCCTCATGGGTTACTCTGTGACTTGATTGATTCAAAGGTCAAGTCTTCTGCCCTGTACACGATGGCAAGATGAAGCCACGCAGATGGGAATTAGAATACTGTAAGTGGGAATCAGCCGTGCTTTAAAACTTCACAAAAGTATGCACTGTGCTTGAAAGCCCCCCCCCCCCCTCCCCAAATTAAATGGCTTCAAACTGCATCTTTTTCAAAGTTTGCCAGGGTAATCTAAGTATTGTCTTTAGGATGTAATGTGTGAAAGAGAGTTGATGGATAAAGTTTGGTCAAAAATTGCCCTCTTGGCGGACGTGTATTACTCCTGTACCTATATTGGCTGCACTCGTAAACCAACGTTTACGAACTTTCGCAAGGGTTCTTCATGAAAATGCGTAAAAACTGTATGCTATTAACTATTCATATATACGATCACAACAAACACAGATTATAAATATTCAACGGAAAATCGACTAAAGCAAGTCTGATTACCATGCTGTTACAGGCGACCACCTTCAGTGGGGTTTGAGAGTGATTTCTCTCGCTTAAAGCTTACACAATAAAGTCCCATTAACTTACTGTGTAAAAGTGAAAGTTACAGCTGAAGCTTCGTCGTGCATTATGAATATTCATATATTAAAACCAATCAACAGTCAAGAGGTAATATCAAATTGGGCGTATGAATATAGTGAAATTGGGTGATCTCTGTCATTGCTGGCAGGTGTTAGAGTACGTACTGTACGTCAAAAGAGGAGTACATATTCGACACCTGCTATGACGGTAAGGTCAGAAAATGTTATTTGCAGGCCTTGAGTTTTATATTTTCCAGGTGTGCTACAAATCAGATTCCTCAGGAATCTGATTTGTAGTACACCTGGGAAAACCGGTTTAAAACGGTTTTAACCTGTTTAAACCTGGTTTAAACTGGGCGGTTTTGACCACCTACTGTAAAAGTGGTTTAAACCGGTCAATACTGTTTTTGTGCATAAATTGACTTGTTTTTTAACTTAATGAGAGATTATCGTTCACGTTATCATCATCATCACCGTCACCGTCACCGTCACCGTCACCGTCACCTTCACCATCACCATCACCATCACCTTCACCATCACCATCACCATCATCATCACCATCACCATCACCATCACCATCACCATCATCATCATCAACAGTTTTACGTCAAATTCCCATGCTAGCATGTGTAAAACGGGGAACTCAAACAGCACACCCTCTTTCACTCCACTCTGTTCTGGGCAAGAGCACGGTCTAAACCTTCAGCGACAAGATCACTACGAACGACCTAATCCCAAGTCTTCCGTGGCCTACCTCTAACATGCCTACCAGCCACATTGATATCCCTATATAGACTTCTTAACCCAGTTAAGATCCTCAATTCTTTCAACATGGCCAAACCACCTCAGTCTGCGACTCGCGCGGAACACAGCCACAAACTCCTCAAATGACTTCCTATCCTTTAATGTCACACCACACAAACATCTGGCAATTCTCATATCATTTCTCTCAAGTCTTGTCAAGTCTTCCTCTTTCACCGCCCAAGTCTCACTACCATAGAGCAAAACACTCCTAACCCATTCCTCAAAGACTCTCCCCTTCATATATACTGTAAAGAAAAAACCCTTGAGGTACTGTAAGCAATGGCAAGTGCTCTCTGAACTTTTTCCACCCACTTCTGATTCTAGTAGCCACAGAACTTTCACCCGTCCCACCCCCTACACTGATCATATCACCTAAATAGCAGAACTTTTCTACTGTGTCCAAGGAGTCATTAACAATAACCATTGACACTGGCTAATTTAAAGTTACTCACCTCTATGATTTTTACACTTAAAATTTAAAACAGGATTCAAACTTCCTCTAACACCACTACACCACTCAAAGCTCTCATGCACCCAGTGCTTGCAGGGACTGCGAGAGTTGGAGTTACTACCAACAGGCATAGTCAGAACTGATGACATCTTCAACAGCATCACATATTTGTATTTGATATTAACTGTTGAAAAAAGAAGCAACCAGCCAATGAATAAATGCCTTAAACAGATATTATGTACTATACACTTCAATGGTTTACATTGTACTTCGCACAACCTAAGACCAATTATTAAGCTATAAAACTTTGCAACTTTGAAATATTTCTGAGTTTTGACCTGTTTAAACCTAGTTTTGATCGGTTTAAAACTGGTTTAACCTTTTCAACAAGGTTAAGTGTGTAAAAATGAGAGGTGTAAAGGGGAGGGGGTATCTTTAGTAGCTATATTTAGAGCATCTAGAAAGAATATTTTGTACAGAGACCTATGTATCATTGGGAAGTTTTAAGAACGAGGATTCCAATTAGCAAGTAGCTATGGAAACATTATGCTAATTATGTATGCAAATATGCAAATTTGTTCCAAGTTAGGTTAAAATATGCATATTGGTAGTAATTTGCATGTTATATTTTTTTCAACATTATGCCTACTAGAGCTTGTTGACCATTTTTTCTCTTTCATATGACACAAGATTGGGGAATTTGGACGTAAAATGACGGAGTTATGATGATTTTACTTTTGTCCCCCCCCACACACACAAAGTGTATGCGTCTAGCGTATAGCTAGACTAACGTAGCCTAATAACGATACGATATAGCAGTACAGTAGGTATCCAGTTAAATCGTTTCTTTACCACAACTTCCCCGCTTTTTAGCTACCGAATCGTCCCCGCTTTTTACCAAAACGTCCCCGTGGTATTACATATGTAATGCCAAAACGTCCCTTCATGGTACTGGGACGTTTTGGTAAAGGTACGTTTCGACTGGTAAATGTACAGTACATACTGTACGCGTACTCACAACTTCAACGGAACAAAACTCACCTGGCTCCTTTGGAAGAAGATTGTTGTTCTTCTCCCAATTATTGGAGGACCCTGACCCCAAACGTTAAAGGAGTGGAGCCAGGGCTTCATAAAATGGTAGGGTAGTACTAGTAAAAGTGCAACAGAGCTGTACACCATATACTGTTCATTGTAGGACCAGAAGCGCTACGGTGTTTTGTATAGCGATGTATGGGATTTACCAAGTTAGTGGCGCTAGACTTATTCTGTTTCTAACCGTTTTAGGACAGAAGAATAGGGAATCCTGTACAGGCCATTTTGGTTTTTATTTCAGGAAAATCGGACTTTGGTTGTGGAAATGGTATTCTTTATCGAGGGAACTTTTTGAGGTCATTTTTGACGATTTTGACCCATTTTCAGAGATATAATGTTTTTCCTCCAATCCCTGTATCCCACATACCTAGGCTTTTCTCAGTATGATTATGATGTCCAGAGAAACTTCCAAAAAAAAAGTTGGGAGGGGTTGGCCCTTTTTATATTGCCTGAAATAATTAACTGAATTGAATTGGATAAATTAGCATATTTTTTCGTTTTTTTTTTAAATAACAAATTATACGGAGTTCTGGGCAATTTTGGTCAATGTGATCCCACCCGAAAATAGTACAGTTAGATAGAACTATTAACTAACTTCAGTTTGGTGTTTATATGGATGCTCAGGAGTGTAAATAATGAAGTTATGATTTTTTTAATAAGGCCAACAGCATAATTACTCGACAGATGTGTCATTTATGACGTCATTTTTAGATTTTTTTAATTTTATGACTATTTTTTGAATGTAAACAAATACTTTTCGTGACCCGAAAATACAGACTTTTTTTTTAAAAAAATATAACTTTGTCATCATACACTCCTCAGCCTTTATTTAACTACCAAATTAAAGCCAACAAATAAAACTATCGAATGCCACCGGGGGGGGGGGGGTTGTATATTGCTTTTTTTTGCACAAAACATCGAAAAGTACATTTTCGGTCAACAACCAACATTTCAAGGCCAAAGCGCCCTCCTCACACAAAAAATCGTTATTCCACAACGGCAAGTCCGATTGTCCTTATTCAAACACCACAATGTTCATCCCAAAGTTTCTAACAAAACTACACCAAAACACATAAGAATAAATGCCCTGGCAGGGTGAGTAAGAGAGGTTCACAAACGTAAACAAAAGCAACTTCAAAAATATGTCAATTCCGGTCAAAAACCTTCATTTCTAACCCCAAACTCCTTCCCAATATCAAAAATTATAACCCATAACCACCCCTCCGACTTTTTCATTTACCAAAATGTCCATTACGAGCTACCTTACAAAACCGGACAGTCTATTCATTGATCAAAAGCCACTTGCGTTTTGCATATTTGCATACATAATGTGGTAAATAAAAAATAAATAAAATGTCCATTCAAATAATTCAGTTTTTGTCTTTCCAATAATATATAGGTTTTTTATTCTTCTAAATTAACCACATAATTCCTGAGAATACTCTCTTTTAACACCTTAGGGAAGAGGGCCAATATACTTATATTAGTGCACGTGCACAAATACAAACAAGTACCCGAGTGTGTCTACGAAGCTACCAGGTGAGTCAAGGTTTAATGTTCACCGTTTGCACAGCTGATTAAATATACTCCATTATGTTTTTTTTTTCACAGGAGGGAACATTGGCACAAAGTTTTTTTTTTTTTCCAAGAAAATATTAATTTACTTCCAAAGCGGGATAACATCCCCAGTATCTGTTTCGGATTAAAGGGATGATGTAAAATTTCTTCAGACCCAAGTAACATTCTCAGTTTTAAACTTTGTGTGTTTCAATTGACACTCCAACACTTCTGAAACTTGGACACTGGATCTTTGAGTAACAGTGAGTTCAAGTGGGCTCTGAAAAGGAAATGAAACATTGAGCAAAATATTGGAAAAAGTACCGGTTTTAAAAACAACTCCTTCCTTCGCGGTAAAAATGAGCTATCCGGTTGAAAACTCTACCAAGATAAATGTAACAGAGGTACACGAGATCAATCTGGGGAATTTAACACCAAATTTTTGAAGTAAGTACGAAATCTGTGATAGAGTGATCATGTAGGATAATGGTAATTTTCCACAAGGAAAGTCACGGGGCATCTTACGATATTCTATTTGCAATGATAAAAGTATCATCACGTTAAGGTTTGATTTATGTGGCAACACTTTGCAGTTTGTGCATTTTGATTGAACATTAGGACGTTGCGACAGGAGAAAATGTACGTTATATGTCAAAATTAATATAAGAGTAATTGCTAACATTTCACAAGGTGAACGTTCTATAATTCATTTTTGACACAATTCATTTAAGGAGGTAATTGAGTCTTACACAGGAGGACATAAGATGAGGGAAGTAACGTAACTCATGCCTGACAAATATCTATACATACGCCACATAGAGCCCATCTTGCTCAAAAAAGAAGAAAAGAAAGAAATCCCCAGTTTTCCTTTTTTGACCATGATGTTGGCCAATACCACCCCTTTTTTGACATTGTAAATAATTTCAGCTGAAAAAAGTCCCCTATTGGTGTACTCCTATAAAGGGAGTTGGGATTGGCTTCCCTGTCTCATGATTGCTGTCGTATATGCATCACTCAATAGGCAAACACAAGACGTGATATTACAGAGGATCTGTTTTATCGCGCACCAACACGGAAAAAAAATATTTCACGTCCTGTTACTGTGCACAGAATGGAAGAAAATGACATGCTTTTTTGTCGTCTACTGGTAATTGGGTTCAATTTTTTTAATACAAGTTAGTCTATTTTCATTAGTATAACTATGATGTACAAGACTTACTATATAACTTTGACCACGAAAGGTGATCGATGTAAATTCCTCATTGCTGTTGCAGTGCATTCTTACAATGTGTCATTTGAAAGGATATGAAAACTCATGCATGCCATCGCATTGGTGATGTTGTATCTAATTATTATTTTTTTTTCAAATTTAGCTAAGCATGTCCCCACCTTACAGCATTATTTATTCTTTTACAGCTAGTTGAGCAGTGATCGACTGGGAAATCTCTATTATAAGAATCCCTATCAACTTTTAAAGAGGTGGTATAAGATGCGAGTTTTATTCAAAAATATTTCTAAGGGACTTGGTGTTTCAGCTTCGTCGTTTGTATTGTCTATAATATTAGACATGGGAATTAAATGTTGTTGGAGTCCACCTTACAAGTACGTGCACACAAATCTCAACTCCAAACCACTTTATTCCGTAAACATAGAATTTTGCCTTAAGATTAATGACTCAAATTTTGCAAAGCCCTGATTGGAAATTATCGAAACAAATAGTCAAATAACTTGATGATTATTAATTTAGTATTAATCACAAAATGAAACAGTTCGTCCTCTCAATCTTTTGAATAAAGAGGTTACTATTTCAAAGAATCGCTCTATTTTAAAGTACTGCTGCTCTTTTATTATGAAGGAATTACCTCTTCAAAACACTTACCCGTTACTTCCTTGGTGGACTGGTTTCATTTTCCTTTCTGGAATTTCTAAAGGTATTAAAAGGTTCATGTTAATACACAAAATGTACCGTCAGAGCATAATTCAGTTTGAAGCTCTCAGAAGTAGATAGAAGAATTGAAGCGAAATGACAACAAAGTTTGTAATATATGAAAAATTTTGGTAAGTAATTACCTGTCTAACAGAAATGTCTTAACTACACACGTGTTTTGTATGCCGCTTTATAATAAGTTAAATTAGCCAAATGGACAAAAAATTTGACTCTGAAGTTAAAGTGGACCTTTAGTCTACACTTGCAAAAAATCATATATTTTAGAGATTGAGAGAGAATTTGTATTCATCTAACTCCTATTTCATAGCTTACTCCGTTGCTGAGATATAAAATGTTAAAATTTACTCACCTAATTTGAAATAGTCGAATGCGCAAAAATTTGTGATGTTCTTCTTGTACAACTCATATAACCTACTTTTGTTTCCTTTTGAAAATACGATGTTCATCTGACCTTGAAACATTACTGTTTCCTTGCATGTAGAGGGCTTATATAGCCAAGGTAACCTGTAACAGTATGAAAGTGATCACATTTCGGCACAACCTACATTGGCTTTCGAATAAGCAAAGAAAAAAAGGTAATTTGAGTAGTACACGAATGACATCACAAATTATTGCTCAATCTAACATTTAAAATTGAGTGAATCAGCTTCAACATTTTATATCTTAGCTACGGAATTTCCTGTTAAATTGTGAGTTGTACCATTTGCATGCACTTTTTCAGCTCTGCAATATCATGGTATTTTTGAAGTTTTAGACTTTGAGCACACTTTAAGCTACAGTGGGAGGCAAAAGACAAAACTTAAAATCTGAGATTCCATATAGAAGCAAAGGCTTACCAAATCTGAATAGTAATGCATCACCCTTTAGGTCTTAATGATAACAACTAAAGCTCGGCACCGAAAACTAGCATACCTTATGGGCCTGAACTTTTCACATAATAGGACGTATTTCTAGATGACTAGTCATACTGTGCACAATGCTAGAATTATGAAGACAACTTTCAATAATTGTTGACATATGATTTTTCAGTGAGCGTTTCCCTCTGATCTGTGACATAATTTATCTAGCAGAGACCTGCTTCCTTAAAGTTAACCTGCAGCACACAGAACGACGTTACACTTTGCTACTTAACCAGACTTTTGTATTCTAGTTTTAAATCGTCGTCACGATTTCAACTTGTTAGACAACCCCGTACTCTCTTCGACTTTCTGCCGAGTTTGCACTTTCATGATATTGTAGGAATTTTTTTCGTCTTTGTAAACAGTCACTGAGAGCAGATTAGTTAATTTGCTTATACCCATTGTACTCCACTCAGGGAACTGAACATAAAAATGGCCTAAAAACCGCTTCAAACTAACTCTACCTTGATTGACCGAGTGGAATGTGCGAAGTCTCATACTGAACATCGGGATTAAACTACCTAAGATTATTCACTTTCTCACTTAAGGGGCTCATTGAGGTCACATCGATTATTTTTGTGACGGGTTTGAAGGAAACCATTGCATGACAATGCTTCTAATTAGCCTCATTACTCATGTTTCACTTCCAAGAGTTACCGAAAATGTGAGAAATTGTAGACTTTGTGGAAAGGGATTGCATATGATTACTACATAATGGTAAAAATCGTCTGGTCACAAATTTGTAATAAATGATTTTAATCACTACTTTTCCTATCATTGCCATTTCAGTTGTGAGTCAGATACGCATAATCTCTTAGTTTGATCATTTACCATCAAGATATGAGTAAATCTCAACAGATGTGAAAAAATCATAAATTTTGTGAACCAACTCAATAAGCCCCTTTAATGGTAGAAACCTTGGCATATCAAAGTCTTATTCGAAGTTTATCACGTGTGCTTGTCAGACGGTCAATTATTACCACAGGTCTTATCACATGTTAGTATTTGCAATATGAGTTGTTAGTTAAATTGTGAAATTTTACTGTAGTGCGCAATGCACGTTCAACTGTACCTCCCGAGTACCAGCCCCTGAACATTCCCTATATTAAATGCTAAAGCAAGAAGACTTTTAGAAGAAATGACATGATTAAAAGATATAAGTGTCACATGATCGTGTTTATGCATTAAACATAAAGTTTGAAGTAAGGTATGAAACGCCTATCCCACATAGTAATGCATTGGAAAGAAAATCGCTTAGCGTGTGATTGCAGTATGCTAAATTTTGCAGGTGCACTTATTTTTTAATTGGTTACCTTCTAACTTTCAAATGGCAAGTCAAGTTGGGCAATTGCTTAGTTGTGAGAGCTAAATCTAAAAATTTTATTATTATTTTGTTTAACAAGGGCACACGGTTTTTAAGGAGATATGTGAGTTACCTGTAACATAACTTCGTTGACCGGTTGTCATGTGTGTTTAATGGTAAAGAACTGCAGACGCAATGTTTACTTACCCCTCCCCTCCTTACCACAACTTTGTTTTAGTGACCATCTGATATATTTGGGGCAGAAATTAAGTTTCACGAAAAAAAATTGCTTCTCTCCTTAAAAAGACTGATTCTGAATGTTGCAATCTGCATTAGTATCTATGCTTTCGGTAATTACATGTTTGTTAAAGAAAAGGTGAAACATATAAAGAAGTGATGATCACTTGGTTAATATGGCTTGAACTTGGTTGTACCCACTTATGTTGTGTCATTTTGTCAAGTATGCAGGTAGTGTTTAGAACAACGATAGATTTATGACCATAAATATTTTAATGTCAATAACAATAAGTGTTTAATGTCAATAAGTTCATACGATGTCTTTCGTTTTTCATTGCTTTCATATCAGTTGAAAGCGTTCGTTGACGTGTATGTTAATAACTTTATATGTGATCCTTTTCTATCTGTTTTTGGTTTTACTCTTGATAATACCTCATTATCCAAACTGTAACAGTGTTAATCCCAGTTCAAGTTAACAGACCCTTTTCGTCTTTATTATAATGCAACATTTTGTAAAAGTGATTTCATTGTCAAATAAAGTGGATCTTGGGGACAGCATTCAGGGCCGTACCCTGCAGGGGACGGGGGGGGGGGCTACTGCCATGAGATTTCGGAACCATAATTTAAAGTTGGCCTATTTTTGAAAAAAAAACATTCAGAAATGTCGAAAATTCCACCGTTCAAGTTATGAATTCAGGGCCTCAAAACCGTGGGAAATTGCATTAAAGGGTTCCTTTTCCTACGTTTTCCCGGGAAAACTCCGGACCTGAGCCATGAACGCGGTTTTATGTCGGTTTCTCTGCAGGACGAATAAACGATCTTCCCCTTGAATATACTACCACATACACAATAATTATCCGAACTCAATGAGCTTTAAAAGTCACTTTAAATTTAAGGGGCAAAAGCAGTCGCGGCAAACTTATTTTGACTGACAGCCAAATCTCACAAATATTCCCTGTTTCACTTCAAATATCTTTCTGATTTTTAGATCATAAACATTGCATATTCAAAGTTAACCAAGGAGTTAGTCTAAAAGAAATTTTCTCAGCCCATGCAGTAAGAGACATATTGTAGCAGGATTCTCAAGAGCAATTCAAGAAATAGGATACCCGGGTACCCTACATGCAATAGGGGTGGCCTGCAATTCCCCTTTAGATCAAACTTATTTTTCATTCTTGAAATCTAAATTTGTTTCTAAAGATAAAAGTAAATAATGCCTAGATGCAACTTTTAGTGTCTGACAAGGGTCATTTCCGCCATTTTCTTGCGAGGCTACGCACCAACTTATAACGCCTACCCCAGTGTCGTACTAGAGGGCTAGGGAAAGTTTACACTGGTACCAGACTTCCTGTAGGGATGCCATGCATACCACAGCCAAAGAATTCAGTATATAATTCAAAGTTTAGATCATGTTATAAGTCCAAAGCTTCACCAAAGATAACACCGTCACCATTTTGAAATCTTGGAAAACGGAGAAATGAAAAATTTCTCATAGAGATATGATTCCTCCCCTTTCAGTTGGCAATATCCCCTTCAGTTACACCCTATAACAGGATAGAAAAAAATCACTACATAACAAGGATTCCTAAACCTATAATCAATCAAACGCTTAACGAAGCTTTAGAAAGAAGCACAATTTTGCGCCCAAGCCACCCCACAAAGACAAAAATTATTCAAAGAGTACAGGATGTCGTCCCCTTCTCTTTGACAGCACCTCTTGCCTTCAGCGTAGCCACGGAATATGAAAAATATCACTAAATAAAGACATTTGTAAAAATATGATCAGTTCAAAGCTTTGCTAATGATAGTATGACCTACCGTACGAACCTAAGTATAACCTTTGAACCTAAGCAATGCCTTACATGTACCCCTTTCCTCAGCACACCCACTTACAACGTACATAGAACGTGAAAAAGGAAGGGTCCGCCCAGGTGGTAACTATCTCTGGGAATACCACTTGATGCTCTATTTAGTTTCGTGATGCCCCCCGAGTTTCCTCCTAGGCTACGGCCCTGGCATTTGCAATACTTGAACTCCAATCACTTTGGTCACACACCGGTTTGTTACACTAATGAACCCTATTCTTAATTTCTCTTTCAATTCTAGGTTTACTGAGTGTTACACAATATTTCTTGCAAATCTTACATAATACACTCTAATATTACTTTGAAATGCATCACAACAAAACCAAGAAAGTCTTTATGGACGGATAATTGTTACGACACAGCTCAAAATGTCAACTTTACAACTTCAAGACATTCTGCCTTCTCCAAATACGATAACTTTTTTGTTGGTGGAGGAGGAGACAGTTATAATTTAATTATTCAAAATGCAACTGTAGAATACGAAGGTTGTTATGAATGCAAAAGTAATGAGCTCTCACTCCTCCAAGAGACCGTTAAAATAGAAGGTTTGTAATTTAAAGTACAGTGACGTTTCCTTCTCTTCGTGTTTTTTTTTTTTGTACAACACACAAAAAGTGGCATTAGTGTTTGACCTTTGCCACATGATAGATGTGGCACTTGTGTTTGATTGTTCAAACTGCACCTGTCGATGATGAACGATGTTTTCATTGCAATGCGATGAACTTTGAATACCAAAAGAGACTCTAGAGGGTTTGAAGGTGTGTTTTATTGGTCTTTTCATTTAACATTTATCTCTGCATGATAAGTAGGCTTTGTATCTTATTCCTGCACAATGTTCCAAGAGGATCAGACTTATGCAAACTTATACATAGTATGTATAGAACACTTTTTCAACTTTAATGTAATTGCTCATTATTTTAATCATTTAAACATCAATTACTTAAGGCCACTGGTTGAAACCTTTGTTAGGTGTTTATTCACTGACAAGAATTCTCAGAACGTTGGGTCGTTCAAAATATTCTGTTTGGTCCTAAGATGAATCCAGTGGATGAAGGGAATTTAAAGAGCAGACACCACTGCTAGTTTTAAAAACACTGAAAGAGTAAACACGTACCACGAGAGTGTAATTAATGTAAGAAAAGTGCATTGAAAGAGAAGCCAAAGATTAAACGGAAATTAACAGGCGTTTGGGAGAGAAAAAAAAAACGAAATTCATCGTTTACTGTTCTTCAAATTTTGAAACCGTATTTCAACAAGGGTGTAATCAAATTAATTAGAAATGTACTACTCCAATTGTTCCAATTACTATTTAAAACAAACATTTATAAAATCATTCATTTTGGTGGGGAAACCGGGCGTGTGCGATCGACTTGATCTTCATGGCAGTAGTTAGGTTTGTAGTGGGTGTGGGTGATAATCTTTGAAACTACTAACCCAAAGATAGCTCCGTTCACGAAAAAAGCTTTACTTTCCTAGTTTTGCACTGTAACGCTCTGGCCGACCTCTGGGTATGGTCGTGCGGGGCGTTTGGGCAGCAGATGCGAAGCGGTTGGTAGCCCTGCTAAGCGACTCTCCTGGAAATCCCTTGACTTAGGTTTTTCTTTAGTTACTTTCGTAATAGTAGGATTAGCCGTCCGTTGCATAGACCATTGTTTGCCGTTATGCGGATGATTCGCGGTAACATGTATAATGGTTATTCGTACACTGTAAAAAATCTGTAAAAAACAGAGAAACTCTGCCAGCAGAGTTTCCAGACAAACTCTGTATTTTGACATTACAGATTCACAGTAAAAACAAAAAAAAAAAAAACAAAAAAACAAAAAAAAAAAAGAAAAAGAAACTGTAATTTATGACTATTGTAAGAGAAAAAGAAAACAGACAATTTCTGGCAGCAGAGTTTCCAGACAAACTCTGTAATTTAACATTACAGATAATCTATGTAAAAAAGCAGACATACCATATGACTTAATGAAAATGATATGCATTAGATTCGCAGTAGAAAATGCTTTTAATTTTTCCAATGTCCCCTCTTGTCACGGGCAAGAGAGCTAGAGTTCAAGATCGGCGTTCAAAATGAGTTTCGAAAACATCTTGTTAACAGTTAGAAAATACACTATGTTACATGTACCACGTCTTTGACACGTTGGTTATAGTGAAAAACCTTACTACATTTTTTTTAAAGAAATGAAGTTCATCATCTCAATATTCTTTACCTGCATGATTAACAACTAATCCTTTGTCCAAAAAGTGTTTTTTGCTACAGATCTCATTAGTTTAGACCTGACCTAAGCATAAATTTTCAATTTTTATGTCAAAATTTTGGTCACGCTCACTTAAGTAGCTAAAAGAGTTTAAGTCAGTCTGAACTAATCTGTAGGTTACACAGTGCTTGATAGTAATATCACTTATAGCCTATACCCTAACCGTGTTATCATTTAACAAGTTAGGTATCCTTCTAAATCGCATAATTGCAAAACATATTTTTTTTTTTGGTAAACTTCTAGAAATACGTAAAACGTCTGTTAAACTTACAGACTTTATTTATAAATATAAAGAACAGATATTTTCTGCACAATTTTAAAGAATGTAACTGTAAATTACCATTCGTAAAGAACTACAAACTTAGTTCGTAAAGCAAGTGAAATACGTAAAACTTCTGTAAAAGTCTAAGAACATTTCATGTAAATTAGGTACACAGAAATTATGCTGAAAATTTTACAGAACTTTACTGTTAATTTTTTACCGTGTATAACGTATCAGAAGGTCCTACGACCGTTAATTCTTTCATGTGGAATGAGTTCGGATTTTTTGCAAGTCAGGTTTTATCAAGGGTAAAAAAGTTAATTCGTTCTCTAGAGGATTACCAGAGCTTGGGAAAGCTGGACTCTTTTCGCAACCATTTAACGTCAAAAAGACCTATTGAAACGTTTATGCAAATTAGATCTCGTATATAAGAATGTTCTGAAAGGAAATAGGAGACACCTTAATTTAGTTTTTCAGCATCACGGTCGTGAGTATTTTGATATCTTGGCAGGCTTATGCCTTAAAGCCAGTACCGTTCGGAGTAGTTCATCATCGTTTTCCTGTAGCTTCTCACCATATTTGAAAGCTTATTTACATATCCTTGTTAAGAAAGAAGAAATCCATTCAGGTTTTCTTTGAAAATCAGTTGTAAAAAAATATACCGTTTATACTTACGTGGATTGTTTTGATTATTTTTACTCGTGTTGACTCCACGCTACTTCTCCGACCTTGTGGCCAGTCATAGTTATGCTACATCTTAGGCCAAGAACCCCACCCTAGAAGTCCCAACGCTACCTAAAACACACATAAACACACACACCCCTGAAATCGTTACAGTATTTTAAAAAATAATGGTGAATAGATGGAGGAAAGCTTTACGTTCCATGATCAACCTTATCGTTTTAAATAACGAGATAGAAGAGTTATCAATCAGTCTATTGATGTTAACAAAAGAATAAACATAAAATATTTCATTGACTTTTACAGTGCCACCAAAAGTGAAGCTGATGATATACAGGACAACAGACAGCGAATTGGTTTACTCTGGCATATCAGTAAATAACACTAATGATATGACCTATCTTAATAATTCCAGTACGCCGTTTATACCTATGTTATCTACTACTTTAATTCCGTTATCAAATACTTCACTTTCAACTGAAATTTTAAATGGTAGTGCTACCCCATTCAAGAAAATAAGAGTGTGGAAATTATCTGCAAAGCAAACGGATCCATACCTGCTGTCACACTTTCTCTAAGGACAAACTTAGAGAACTCTTTAATCTAAATAAGCAGAAGTCTACATTCAACAAAAAGTTATACAACTCCTCCAACCATTACATAATGGTTGTGAAACGGAAACATCAACACATAACCTGCACTCTCACTGGTTTAGAGAGTGCGAGAACGGTGTTTACAACAATTTTTCTCGATGTTCATCGTAAGTATATTTAGCAAGTTTTACATGCTAATGAGGTGCCTTGTTTTACTTGTTTTACCAATATAACTTCCTCGATTATAAATACGACATGCTAATTAATCAATTTCGTATGATGTGATATAATTTACAGTCATTTCATTTAATGTTCAATCATAAATACAACATTGCCACGCCACGGATTGCTTTTCTTGTACAAAAGGGAAGTTGTTAACGAAATGTTTAGTTCTAACAACATATTAAAATAAAATAGTCGTCACAACCCATTTGGTCTAAACTGGCATTGGATGACGAATTTTACAGATGCCCCCTCTTGTGCAATACATTTGAAGGATTCAATGATAAAATGCATATGCATTGCCAATCCACCAGTACCGAAACAAAACTATGAGATCTTTGTAATGGAAAAGTTATGCAAACACTTCAACAACTTCTAGTAAAGGTATTTCCGGAGAGGCGAGATGCGTTGGAAGAAACCTCTATGGTGCAGCCACTTCGGATATGATATTAGTTAAAGGTATGTCCTTCAAGTTTAAATACTTAAGCTAACGGTCGCCTTACTTCATACATCTGTTATGTATATAGTTGGTATAACATTAGTTGGATTGGTCTTGAGCATTACTTTAACTCTGACATCAGTTAAGGCTTACATGAAAAGATTGCGTTCGAATAATTAAGGGTCAATGTCATTTCATTTTATTCATCCCTGATTTTTGCTGGTGAGAGTAATTAACTTTAGGGGAATGCTCAGCTTTTTGTTTCTCTTTTGCACCTTTCATAATGTTAAGAATGTTGAGAATAGGTATCAAATGATGCGACAAAAGGTTATCAGGTGCAACTTCAATAGTTCAATTTATTCATAATAGTTTTTTCCAAAAAATTAAAAAAAAAAACTGATCAGGTTAAAAATTCTGGATTTTAGCTACCTTCAGCGGTTTAATGTATGTAATTCTTATTAGAGCAAATATAACAAGCATTGAAAATAGACCAAATAACGGATCGACTACTCATGGGAGCAAAACTACCGAGGGCCAAGTGCTGACTCGTGTTTAGTCGTTTTGAATACAATAAGACCACTTAATTCTTTTTAAAAAATAACTACTTGTATATTGGGAATAATCGATTTACATAATTTTGTTTACTATATTTACGAGAAAAAGATATTTTTCCTGTCGAATGTAACACTAACAGTGAATCATAAACATGTGCAATGACTGATTTGATTTCCATAGACCTATTAACTTGTCAGTTACAACGGTATCTTCAAAAAACGTAGCTTTACATTAAAGCTGATTTCCTGCACTGTAAGAAATCAACTTGTACCATGTGAACTCAAGCCAAGCTATTCTATACTGGCATTTGGTACGATGCGTTCTTATTTTTGGTGAGGAAATCCCCAAAGAGAATGGCGCATAGATCAAATTCACACCAAAGAGGTGTTACAGATAGAGTAACAACAT
>WURT03291535.1:0-25094 GCA_009936505.3 Holothuria glaberrima
GCATTGTCTACAGAGCAGGTTTTGTGCATCTACAGAAATACTGGTTCATTCAGTAGTTGGCTCAGTTTCATTACATTTAGCAAGGAACCACAGTGCCCATTGGGCTCTTGTTGATTCCTTGCCGAAGGCAGGCAAGGAATCTATGCGATGGTGATGTCGTGTGTGTGTGTGTGTTTGTGACGCTCCTTGTAATCGCAGTATCTCAACATAGGAATGACCAGCACTTTTCATATTTGGTATATAGATTCGTCATGTTGAGAGGAAGAACCCTATTGTTTTTGGTGGAGGTCAAAGGTCTTTTGAGGTCACCAGAGGTCAAAGACCGAAAACCTTGTAATCACGATATCTCAACGTAGGAATGACCGGCACTTTTCATATATGGTATATAGATTTGTCATAGTGAGAGGAAGAACCCTATTGTTTTTGGTGGAGGTCAAAAGTCATTTGAGGTCACCATAGGTCAAAGACCGATAACCTCGTAGTCGCAATATCTCAAGATCGAAATGACCAACACTTTTCATATTTGGTATATAGATTTGTCATGTAGAGAGGAAGAACCCTTTTGTTCTTGATGGAGGTTAAAGGTCATCTCAGATAACCAGACGTCAAAGATTGAAAACCTTGTAATCGTGATATATCAGGGTAGAAATGACCAACACTTCATATTTGGTGTATAGATTTACCATATTGAAGGAAGAACTATTGTTTGTTGTGGAGGTCAAAAATCATCTTAGGTCACCAGAGGTCAAAGACTGAGAACCCTTTAATCGCGATATCTTAAGATAGCAAAGACAAACTTTTTATATGTGGTATTGTCATTTTGAGAGGAAGAACCCTTTTGTTTTTGGTGAAGGTCAAAGGTTATTTGAGGTCACTAGAGGTCACAAACTATAATTCTTATTAGCATGGTAAATGAAGGTAGGAAGGACAGAAGCTTTTCATACTTTGTATATATGTAGATGTGTCATGTTAAGAGGAAGACCTCCCCCCCCCCTGTTTTTGGTGGAGATCACAAGTCATTTGAGGTCACCAGAGGTCAAAAACTGAAACTTGGTAAACATGACATTACAAGGGAGGAGGCACAGACAAATCTCTTCTAAGACAGGTTTTTTTTTCAATTTTTTTTTTTTTTTTTTTGGTGATTTTAGTTTTGGAGGGGTTCAAAGGTCATGTGAGGTCAGCAGGAGTCAATTTGTGAAGTCATCTTTAAAAAACAATGTACAGTCAAGAAGTGTAAATTTGAGGGATGAGCATCCCCCTTTCGGCAAGGAATCATTAAGCCTTTGGGCTTTCTCTTTTAAGCTTTGTGACACAAATTTTTGAAAGTTTTTTGACTTTAGGTACACTTTATGACTTACACCAAGCCATGTTAAGGCTTATATGCCAAGCCATATAACTGTCATTGCACAGTTCTACAGAAAGTTGGGACTCTTACACACACAAGATTTGTCAGTGACATATCTAGCATAATTACTAATTATACAGAGACATGAGTTTAAAAGTGGTTAGCATATGACTTGGCAAAGTTATCATATTGTGAAACATTCTGAAAGTTTTCTCAAGTACACATTGTCGACAACCCCCCCCCCCCCCCCGCCATATATGTGCTTCAACCATTGTAAATGAAATGTGCTACTTAACCTTTTATTAATGGTACCTGTGGTACTTTCTGCTTTGTTCTTTTTCAGGAATAGGTCTTGAAAACTTACAGTATTTCAGATAACATCAGGCATGAAGGGAGCCATCTTTTGTCTGTAAGTTTGTTCCCCAGGCTGGCAATAAAAGGTGTTACCATGAACCCACCATCAGACTATATGCCTGGTGATCCAGGCACAAATGTCTCAAACCAGGTAAATAAACTAGAGCAGTTTCCAAAATGATGTATTTTCCAAATGTTGTCAATAGCATTAATGCAACTACAGTATTTACTATAATATTCATGCATGCAGGACTGGATACAGTAAGCAAAATAATGCCTCAGTAATTTTGAATTTTTGATGAAAGTGTAGCACATGATGTATCAGACATATAGCACAGCTAGGCAGATTTGGTTGTCGAAATTTGAATTCTTGTTTTTCTCCTGTTTGAGGAATAAGAGGCTATCCAGGTATGTAATTATGGAAGTAGATCAGATCATGAGTACTGTAATTTGAAAAAGAAAAACTTTGATATTGATGTGGTGATGTTACCATGGTAACAAGCTGTAAGAATCCTTTACTGTAAAATCATTACTGATATTCTACATAGTCTAAAAAAATGCAGCCATGAATATCTCCCAAAGAACTTGAATTTGAGTGAGTCATTTTGTGTACAGCAATGTATTACAAACTGCACCATGACTAATTACTTGCCTGTCATTTGTGGAAAACCAGAAACTTTACAGAGTTATTTTCATCACATCTTCTAAACTGTTTGAATGCTAAAATCCACAAAATAAAAAACAAGAAAAATTCAGAATAATGACCACATATGACATGATTTTAAAAAAAGTAACATATATACATGTCTAATTTTATATTTTGTGCTGCTTTTGTCTTCATTAACAGATGGGACCAAATGAAGGAGATGGGGAAACTCTTGCCATGTACGTGCATCGTTTTCGCCAGGATCAGCTGGATCTCTCAGATCCAAACTTTCAGCAAAAGCTGGATCAGATAAAAAGCCAAATAAAACTGGAAATTCAAAAGGAATATAAAATAAAAGATGCAGCTGAAAAGCTGAAGAAGTTGTCAAATGACAAGAAGTCTGCGAACAATATGATCCGTAAAGCAAATAATAAAATTCATGATTTGCAGCAGGAACTGAATGAGCTTAATGCTCACCAGATTGTTAGCACTACTGTGGAACCGACGACACCAACTCCAGCAGGTAAGTCCCTGTGCTTACTTTACTTTGTTATATTTTATTTGTTTGTTTTCTTGTACTGCAGTAATAGCAGGTGATGTCGTGAAATGGAACTACAACCAGTTTTAATGCTGTAGTATTGTTTTCCATCTGAAAAGATGGCTTTGTGGTGGGCAAGCCCGTAGCCAAGGGGTGGGGGGACCGGGCAATCCCATCCCTTGAAAATTTTTTGCCACTCCTGGAAGTCATTTTGCCCCCCTTCAGTACCTTGTTTGGCTATAGGCCTGGTAGTGGGAGGTATGTGTTAGATACTGATCCATGCAAAATGACCAATCAGTGGAAATCAGGCAGGGTTTTACATATAGAACATAATGTGTAGTGTGTAACACTTGTTCTCTACCTGAAGTGAAGTGGAAAAAGTACTTTTGAAGTGCCTGCAGACTCAGTCATTAAGGTGATCTTGAGAATGTAAGTTTTCAAGTCAGTTTACTTCCTTTGATAATTGTGCGAATCAAGATGTGATTTAATATGCTCACAAATGGAATTGAAGCATGTCTGACACCTGGTGCCTGCAGATGCAAATTTAGGCCTTTGTGGTATAAGTAGGCCTACTTAGTTACCTGCTTACAAGTACTTTGAAGGTTCCATTGAAATGTAGACAACTTGCTTCACTCAAAGAAGGTAGACCATGGATCATACAAGGACCATCAAGCACTCTTGTAGAACTTCCTGGATTTGCTGGACTGATGCAGTGAGCCTTCCTGTTCTTGCCCATAAGTTTGCAATTGCAAGTTTCATACTGACTTTTGCACCTTAAGCCGAACGACGCACACGGACAACAGAAAACGCGAAGCACAAGACAAGAAAACATGTTTCGTGTTTGTTTCACGAAACAAACACTGCTTGATTCGCGAAAGTGTTTAGCTAAAAAAAATGTTAAGCTAATGTATGTGTTTCGGACGAAAGCGCTAATTTTAGTTTTCATCCAACACACACGGACATCAGCGCAAAAATGTGTTTTCTGTTTTGTGTTTCGCATTTTGCGTTTCTGTCGTCCATGTGCGTTTGGCTTTATGCAATAAGCTGTAAGCAACTTGATTGTTTTATTTTTTTCCTGTACCTTATTTGCCCGCTTGGCGGAAGTGTATTACTCCCACACCTATGTTGGCTGCACTTGTAATACCAATGTGCGCGAACTTTCACAAGAACATGGAACTGCTTAAGTACTGTACCCTGTTAACTACTTATATACGATCACAACAAACACAAATTATTAATATTCAACAAAAAACGACTAAAGCAAGTCTGAATACCATGTTGTTACAGACGATCAACTTCAGTGGGGTTCTAGTGTGTTATTTCTCTTGCTTAAAGCTCACAGAATAAGTCCCATTGTCTTACTGTGTAAAAGTGAATGTTACAGCTGAAGCTTCTTCATGCATTATGAATATTCATATATTAAAACCAATCAACAGTCAAGAGATAATATCAAATCATAGGAAATTGGATCCATGATCTCTGTCATTGTTCACAGGTGTTAGAGTATGTACGTCAAAAGAGAAGTACATATTTGACACCTACTATGAAGGTTGGTACCTTATCAGCTATCTAAATCAGTTATATACAACAGAAACACCTGCAATTTAAAAAATCCTGTAAAAAACTTAAAGCAAATCCAACAAAAGATATTTTCAAATGCAGGAGAGTCCCTTAGAATTTTAGTTTTTTAATGCTTGCAATGCTTTTTCCAATGTTCACATTGAACATTTTTGATTGCCTGTGTCGGGTAACATAATTGTGTTAAAATGGCACAAAAGCAGTTTTCCCGCAGTACCATTTTATGAACACTGTAAAGCAGTGATAATATTTGTTATAATGACCAATTGACCATGGCTGTAAAAAATTATCTCCAAGTAGACAAAATTACATTCAGTAAAAATTAAAGAATGATGAGTTATGAGTATGCTGCCAGACTGGTGCACTTTCATAGTTTTTGAAAAAAAAACTGTAAAAAATAAAAAATTTCCTTGTGAAATGTTCTTTGTGGTAGTCTCAGTTAAATACAGTATTTTGTTTCTTAGAAGGTACAGTGGCAGCAATTACGGGTTAAAGTACTGTACTAAATCACATCCATTCTTTTTTTAACCCACTGAAAAGGAAAGGTTTACAGCACGTTTGAGATCTTTCACAAACACTTTTTTATACACAAACAGTAGTACATGCAGTCTGGAGCCAGATCAGTGCAAAGCCAACTTGTATGTTTTACATGTTAAGTACATTTCCCTTGTAGCCATTGTATAATTGTAAAAATGGGAAATATGATATTGATGGCATGTCAAAATCTGTCAAACTTGATTAATTCCATGGAATGGAATTAAAAATGTCATTCAGAGTAGTATCATACCCTTGTACAGTTGAGGGCCAATACATCTGGAAGGTCTATTAGCCCTGGCATACTACTGTATGCACCTGTTTATTAACACAAATGTCATACCTGCCTAGGTGATGAAGAAAGTATTGAAAATGTTGGACAGAGCAACAATACCCATCAAAATGAAATATGACTGAAAAGAAAATTTTGGAAATAGACTTTTAGTTGAAAATGTTTGCATGATACCCCAGTCTGTGTTTAAACTGCTTATATCCTTTTTACATAAACTTACAGTACAGTACACTTAACAAACATTATGAACCTGGCTGTAGATGATAGCAAAGTGGAAGGGAGGTCCTGTCAAGCAAGAGCACACCGTCCCAACCCCTCGCCCGCCCGCTTCTTCCTTTGCCATGTAAGGTAACAGACAAAGGTAGTTTTCCTGGTTGTTTTTCTTCAGATGTTCTGTTTTTTCGGTTTAGATGTTAAGAGAAACCTATGCAACTGTGCTGGCATGTGTATGTATGTATGTGTATGTATGTATGTGTGTGTATGTATGTGTGTTTGTGATACTGCTCGTTAACACGATATCTCCAGAAGGGAAAGTCTGACAGTTCTCAGACTTGGTACATAGAACCCCATGTTGAGAGGAAGAACCCTATTGTTTTTGGTGTGGTCAAAGGTCATCTGGGGTCACCAGTGGTCAAACTCCAAAAACCTTGTTAACATGTTATCTCAAGTAAGGAAGCTTGGATTGATTTCATACTAAGTATGCAGATGCCCCGTTTTGAGAGGTAGAACCCTATTGTTTTTGGTGGGGGTCAAAGGTCATCTGGGGTCACCAGGGGTCAAACTCCAAAACTCCAAAAACCTTGTTAACACAATATCTCAAATTAAGAAGCTTGGATTGATTTCATACTTAGTATGTAGATGCTTTATGGTGAGAGGAAGAACCCTATTGTATTTGGTGGGAGTCAAATTTCATCTGGGGTCACCGGGGGTCAAACTCCGAAAACCTTGTTTACACAATATCTGAAGTTAAGAAGCTTGGATTGATTTCATACTTAGTATGTAGATTCGTTATGGTGATAGGGAGAACCCTATTGTTATTAGCGGGGTCAAAGGTCTTCTGGGGTCACCGGGAGTCAAAGCCCAAAAACCTTTTTAACACAATATCTCAAGGTACGAAGCTTGGATTGATTTCATACTTAGTATGTAGATGTGGTATTGTGAGAGGAAGAACCCTATTGTTTTTGGCAGGGGTCAAAGGTCATCTGGGGTCACCAGGGGTCAAAGCCCGAAAACCTTGTTAACACAATACAGTATCTCGAAGTAGGAAGCTTGGATTAATTTCGTACTTAGTATGTAGATGTGTTATGTTAAAAGGAAGAACCCTAAAAAGGAAAATTTTCCAAGAATTCCCAAGACCTTCATCTCGGTTCACCATCGGTCAAAAAGCAAAAATTTTCAAGAATTCACAAGATCGTGATCTAGGGTCTGCAAAGGTCAGAATGCAAAATTTCCCAAGAATTCCCAACATCAAACATGAACACAAAACTGTATTTTTCCAACACCCTAAGATAGCATTTTACCAGTGACTGAAAGAAATGGGATAACATAGCATTATTGCGAATAAAACTAGTATGCATCATCGAAACCTCAATGCATTTTTGCATTCTGGTTTGTTTTATCAGGAGGGGGGAGGAGACTGGGAGAGAATTCTCACAAATACTGCAGCATTGGGAGCTCATATCTCCAAATTAGATTTTGGATTAAGTATCCATTCTATTTTGGATCTTTTGGGAGACTCAAGTTGAGTCCCCCAAAACATCCAAAAAAGACTGGACTCAATCAAGCTTCCTGTACATTTTGGCAGGTTTAGAACATCAGTTCTTCATAATTGGCTTTGTGTGTGTGCATGTATGTGTGTGTGTGTGTGTATGGGGGGCAGTTGTTTGATCGGTGTGAATAGAAGGTATGTATGGGGGCTGGTAAATTCCTTAACAGGGAGTTTAATTGTGGAATCTACTCTTGCTAGCAAGTATTAACAGAACTTTACAGTATATGTGAAGGTGCAAGGACATAGTACAATGGTGACACTCAAATTATATTTCAGTGTTTTGGTAGTCCATAAGTAAGAAGTCATACATGTTTTCATTGTCAGGAGCATACAGACCTCACTCCTGCTTCGGACCCCTCCCATAGGGTACCAATGTAAAAATGATGCTGTTTAGCAAGTATCCTCTTGATATACAACTATGGTTTGAAGTGCTCAAATTTTTCTTTGATCCCATTATCCCCTCCTTCACCACCCAGCTGAGCCAGCACCCTTCCCACCTCCAAAGTAAGCTCTGTACCTTTGTGAAAGTGATGTGCTAAGTGGATGAGCAATTAGGCCAAATTCAGAGACAAGTTACTGTATGTGTAACATGTTGAAGATGGTTAAAGATGTAATCTCCTTTTGTTGCATGTCATGTACAGTATTGTACAGTACTTTACGTGAAGTTTGTGTTTAGACGTGTCAATCTTTAGTTCACAGATCAAGGGATTTGATTCAAAAGTTAGGTTGAACTGTCCTTGACACAGGAAGATGCAATGAATTAGTTTGACAGATTGTATTAAGCTATTCAAGACTTTCATTCATTCTTCAAGTCACCAATATTATATAATTTATATTGCATGCAATAAATACCAGCAGTAAGAAAAATCAATCTTTTTGGTTTAATATTCAGAATTTGCACCTCTACTGTACTGTACTGTATATGAGCAACACAATAGTATTATTGTCTGCTGACTCTGTATGGCAACAGTCTTGTCATTTATATGCAGACCATAAAAATCTAACACTATTTACAAAACTTTGTTTTATTTGGGTATATCCATTTATCAACATTCTCTGTTTACATAATTGATGCCATTGACCCAGGGCAATCTGCAAAGGTGTGATTTCAATAGGCTTGAATGTGTGCCTTTGGTCAGAATGGACAGCTTCCATTTTGGGAAAACATATTTTGATTATTTTCATTCAGAGTCTGTATTTTTCAGACCTTTAAAATTGAAGATAAGCTTTGCAGGAAGTTCATAGTACAATTTCATACAGGGTCTATACTGCATGCAATTCTTGTATTTTTGTTGTCTTAGATCACAACAATTGTCATTTCTAAACAGGCCCCTTGAAGTGATAATACTATATCAGAGAATGGTTCCTGTCATTCAGTTTCTGAAAGTGTTCAGTGATTTTGCTTGTGTGGACTGTGTTGTGGTATTTAAAGGGCGTACAGACATAACACAGCTGGGGTACCCATAATGACGTCCTCAATGCATGGTTAACCACCAATGCACTGGGCAAATATGCTTTCACCAGCAGGCCTTAGAAAGGTTTAACTATTTCCATAAGTAGACTACTGTACAAGGGAGTAATCAGTGAGGTGAGGCAAGCACAATTATCTATTTAATACATGAACTGAGACCACTGTGAATTTCCAAGCACCATGGCAATCTTGTTTGACACAAACAATTCCTGATAACGAAAGGAGTTCTGTTATTTAGGGGGAAAAGCATTGTACTCAGTTTAAAGCCGAGTGTCATACATTTGTGCTATGTCAAAAATCAGTGAATCAGGGGATGCAATGGTAGATTGTGTTGTACCCATATTATGAACCAGGGATACAAACGGTACTCTATATTTTAATTTTAATTTTAATACTGATCAAATATTGATGTTGTAGAAACAGAGCATACTGCACAGAAAACCAGATTCTGTGGTGTGCTATGTACCTCAAAGTGTCATTCACTTACATGATGTATAAATTAATCTTATCATTTTTTTAAGTCAACTGTGGGAAAATTGTGTGCCCTTTGTATGAATTAAGGGGCTAGTGTATCAGGCCAATACTACAGATACATCTACAGGATGAATATAAAGAAATTGTCAGCTGAAACCACTAGTGAATAAGTGAATATCAATATTCAGTCTAATACTAGTTGTAAACTGTCCAATGCATTTGTTGGCAAGTAAAATAATTGTTTCCAATTTTTCAAAGTACTTTTTATACATGGTAAATGATGCAGCATCATATCAGTCTGTTAACTAATATTGAGCTGTACAAGTGTTTCTTCCTTGAGAGAATTGGTATATTTAAGGGATAAATTGCATTTGATGGAGTATTATTGGTAAGTAAACAGTCAAAACTCCAAATTGCAAAATAACGGAAGAGGCAAAGCAGAGTCTGTTATTTTGCTAAATTTAGAGTTGAGACGTTTTATGAGACAATAATAGTCCAACAAATGTCGTTTATTCCTATTCTACCACCGAAAGTCTGTGGAAAAACTTCCTTTTTATCAGCTTTTACGATTACTGACCGTGTGTTGTGCTATTACAGGTCAGTGTTTAAGCAATCAGAATGCAGGATTCTCAATAACGGATGGCTAGAGGTGGTAGAATCAAAGATAGAGAGATAGTATTTAGGATAAGGGCCCTGGCTGCACTGTATAGTAGGTGGCCAAAGACCATTTGAGGTCACTAGAGTCAAACTATGTTCTTTTGATCACTAGAATAAAGTGTGAAACTCAAACTACAACTAATTTTAAAGTTTGCACATCTTGCATACTATAGGAATTAATTCTGAAAGATCATTTGAGGCCACTAGAGGGCAAGTAATTACAAAATAATTTTTTCAAAGTGACTGTCCTATGAAAGAAAGACTTAGTGGATTATAACAGTAAAATCGAGTGCTTATGCACTCAAATATTGATGCCTTTGTAAAAATGATATTCATGCTTTGTTATTCACACCCTCGTTCCTTTTTTTTTTCTTTTCGAAGAGCACAGCAGCACTGTTCCATAAATAAATTCATGTCTTCACTTTGTGTATGATGTTATACAGTAAAGGAAAGTTGTGCCATCCCAAATTTTGGTTATTCATGACATACTATTTATTAGCTTGACTGTGACAGAAAAACTTGTCTGATATACAGATCTATTTTTTAAAGATGATGACTATAAATGATATCATCTTAATACGAAGGTGTTCATTATAAAGATAACTATGAAAGAAGAAACTGTGATTTCTGTTCTAGGACAAATACTTTGATAGTGATAAAACTGCACTATAAAACCAGGAAGCTAGTCTTAGGACTGAAGTGATGATAGTACTGTACAAGGAGGCATACAACATGAAACATATATAACACAATATGTCACAGTAAGGTATAGTGTGAGAGCTTTCTACTGAATACCTCACCACACTAGAAGCTTGCTAGACTGAGAAAAGAGTTGAGTGAGGACCTTCTTTGTTGCATTGTTTGTGAAAGGAGATTTGCTTACTGATGCAGAAAATCCCCAAAGCTCCCAAATCCTTTTTGAGGATGCCCTTTTTACACAGTAGCAGATTTTTACTGTTGATATATGTCAAGGGTTTTGTTGAGTGCTAGCCTACCAAGGGTCTATTGTTTAGTTTTATCTCTAGAGGTAAAAAGCTATCAAATGCAGGAATTTGTTAGATATGCGGGTACTGTTGTGATCAATGCATTTGTGAGAACTGAACAGTATGTAAGGTTTTTGTGGCTTTGTGATTTGTGAATGCTTTTGGAGATGTTGAGAAAAGGATAGCTATAAGTCTTGGTAGTCTGGTTGCAAACTGGGCCATCAATTGATGTGATCCAGGGTCCATGAAAGAAAACTTGGGGTCATGTAGCTGTAAAAAGTGGTGGAAATTTATGCTTTTATGTTGTCTGTAGACAGTACTACTTTGATTTTTCAAGGTCAACTGTGTACCACACCAAACATATACAGTCATATGCCTTGTTTCAAGTAGGAGCACTTATTCTCTTACATACGCTTCTAGCCTCCCTACTTACAATGCATGCCTTATACATATTGCAGAGTTTTATTAATGCTTGTTGTTGAATAATTTATGAGAAGCATTTGGTGCCTGGGCTCATGTTATTTGATACCTTGCTAAGAACTTTACAGCTGATAAAGTGCACCCTTTGTCTTCATGGATGCAGCTTCCACAGACTTTCAGTACTAAGCTCAGGCTACCTGACTCTTTTGTACTTGTAAGTCACGACTCATGGCTAGGAGTCATGGCTACTGTAGAAATCTCACTGCACCCAAGTTGTATTATTTCTCATGTTTGAATGAAGAATTACTGTACAACATAACTGACTCTTATGTTTTTTATTCTATATTCATTAGTAAGTTTTCTCTACTGCTACTCTTCAACACTGTCAGTTTGGCACCTCAGTCATACTATACTTTAGAGAAGTCTCTAGCTTATAAGACTCCTTACCAGTATATTATTACCCACTGGTAGGCTTGTAGAGGACAGTTTGTGATATGTCTGTTGAGGTTTTTTTCCTACATGATGTCACTGTAAGAGTCGTGACTTCATCTTAGTGGCTGCAGGTATCACACTCCCATATTATGTTGGAGTCATGCAAGGCTATTCAGCATGTGACACCCATAAAGAAGTATGTATTTTAACTTCAGTGTTCTTGAATATATAGATAAGATGTGCTGCAGTATCACCATTCAACAGATGAATTGAACTCCCAGCAAACATATTTCAGTAAGTCCTACTACGGAAGTGTCTCTATGAGACTACAAGATGAAATAATTGATGCAATCTATTAAGATATGTCAGTGAAACTGAAAGAGACATCTCATTCTAAAGTAGCAGAGAGTCAGAGGCAAATTACAAATCTTATCATTCAACAGTATGTTAAGTTTTTGGTTTGTTTGTAGAAGTGTTAACTAAGTGAACAATGAGAATTGTTGGTAACTTTCACTTTATGTTAAGCAATGGGAATTGACAGAGGTTCATTACAGGATGAAATGTTTAATGAAATAATTGCCTGGATACAAAAGCTCAGGTAATAACAATACATCTGGCTTTCATAGTTGAATTGCTGTATTTGGCATTACATATGTATTGATGAATTTTGCACATGTATGCTTATGTACATGTACATGCATTCATCACTCAATTACTTCACAATGCTCTGAAAGCATGACATTAAAAGTTGCAAAGAGCCGCTCAAGCCTTTTCCTTTCAAAGGAGAAGGCTATTAGAATTTAGAACAGCTGATTACAGTACAATTTGTGGATAATATAATCAGTCATATAGATGTAGTGTTGATAGTAACAGGTAAATAAAGAAGTTTGCATGTGATTTATAGAGTAGTCAAATGAAACTGATGAATTGAAGAGATGTTTCATTAGTACAATTATAGTGCATTGTAATAAATGAGCACCAGTCAAGAAAAATATGTACTGGTGCTATTCATTTGCCAGACTTTTCATTTTATTACAAAAAAAAAAAGACTTGTCAATGCATGATAAGGCCTTTTTTGCTGAGTCACATCATAGTGTAGTTTCAACCATAAGGATAAGCAATGCAAGAACTGGTGATGTTAAATGCATTGAAATTTCTGCTTTCATAAAAGATGAATATTAGAGGCAACTATCCTTTAATCTAAGGGGGTAGACTTTTACTGTACATTGTTTTTGGTAGCTGGGCAACCCTGGTATAAAGTAGCTTTTTTCTGGCCGTTAGCTAAGTTCACAGTATATATATACTAAACACGGTACATCCCCTTTTTGCTGTTGAGTTCTTTAGGAAGTGCTTTGGAAGGGAGCCTTTCTGGGAGACAATACCCAGTCATGCTTTAAGATTTTGCAAGCCATACTTACTGGAGGGGGACGAAGGGGGCATAAGAGGGGGTGACTCTGCAATTTCATCATTGCAGTACTCAGTTAAGAGATTCCTCATTTTAGCCTGTTTTCTGACAAAATCTGAATTTGGCTTTACTATAGTACGTATCTGCTTAGCTAATTCAAACAGGTATTGTATGATGAACAAGCACAGAAGGTCCTACGTATCAGGGCTTGAAAACTTCTGAGTTGTTGGCTAAATACCCAGGCTTAGAATTAAGGTAACTTTCCCTTCAGGAAATTGAAAAAGAAGATCCTTGGTGATAAAAAAAAATATAGGCTGATAGACAGGTCAAATAGGCACCTATAAATGAAAGTGCATGGTGACCTCATGTTGATCAGCCTGATATCACTAATGTGATTATGGGTATTACAGTATACAGTAATGGCTTAATGGGGAAAATATGATTCTGCATTAACCTTATAAGGGCAGATGAGTGAACAAGGTTCTTAATTTCCCAAAACAAGAAAGTTAGGAAATAAGAGATCTGTAAGATTTAGCAAATTTTTGAAAATAAACTTGGGGCAACTGCATTCTCCCTTTAACCAGGGACCCACTTTATGGGTGATAGCAAGTTTGGGCAACTCTATTAAATTTTGGAGTTGAGTTCTTGCTGCTGGAAGGTTCCCATTTCTTAGGTGATGTTAGGACCAATGGCATGCAAAGGTGGTACTTCTCAACCTTCATGACCACTCAAATGATAAGACTCAGTCTTTTAATCATGAAGTAAGTAGGCCTACATGTCATTCTATGTAAGTTTTCTTCAAAATGTTAAATTTTCCTTTTTTTTTTAGTGTCATTGTGCTTGATGCTCAGCAGAAGCAATGGAGTAGGGAAAACAAGCCAGTGAGCAACAGCTGGAAAAAAAAGGCCATGGCCGGCTCGACTTAAACCAATTGGTTAGAAACTGGGCCGTAAAACATTATCTAACTTTAGTGTATTGAGCTAGGTACTGTACATGAAAATCATCATTGGCAAGTGGGTATTTTTGTTTGTGAAAGCTTAGAAAGCCATGGGACACCACTTTCACAATTGCAGGAAGTACTGCAGAGTTACAACTCACATAGTGGGTCAACCAGGAATTGCTTCTGTTTAAACCTTCCCTCATAGAAGCACCATAGTTTAAGCACAAATTACCACATTTGCCACATTTGCTCTATGCACTGAATAGAAAAAGATCTTTATTTCTAAGCTATCTGAGACAGTTTGCTTTGTGACAAACATGAGCAGCTGAAACACACAAAGTGTATTACAAGTTGTTTCCCAGAGATTTCCTTGTAATGTAAGAGGTGATAAATGCACAAGGGACATTCACAAGGGCCGATTTGTTGATTTAAGTTCAACATGGAGGGTGTGTACAAATCAACATGTTTGTCAACGTTGAACTTATGGAAGCCCAAAGGGAAATCTTTCATAACTCCTGGACTGTTGAAGTACGGAACCTGTATTTCAAACAAACACCCTATGCATTGATGTAGCCATGATTCCTTAATACCTACAGTACTGTAGGGGGTGTCTAGAAAGATAAGACCTAGAAACATAAGACCTAAGACCTTGAAACATAAGACCTCGAAACATGAGACCTAGAAACCATAAGACCCTCAAAGATACTGTAATGGGTGATTTTTCTTCACGGTCTTACTTTTCTAGACACCTGTGTGGGTGTCTAGAAAAGTAAGACCCTGATGAAAAATCACCCACATCCCATTTATTGTTTATTTTTGCATTAATCATAGTCTGAAATATGTATTACAGTATCTCGGAGGGTTCCGGACAAAGGCATTATGAATTTTTCTCCGGGTCTTACTTTTCGAGACACCCACACAGGTGTCTAGAAAAGTAAGACCCTGATGAAAAATCACCCATTAGGGTATTTTTGAGGGTCTTATGTTTCGAGTTCTTAGGTCTTATGTTTCTAGGTCTTATTTTTCTAGACACTATTTTTGAGGGTCTTACGTTTCGAGTTCTTAGGTCTTATGTTTCTAGGTCTTATTTTTCTAGACACCGCACTGTAGGTACGTGTCAGATATTAGTTTGCTCATCAAATTGAATTAAGTGGTTGGACTGTTTGAAGTCAAGCAAAATATGACCTGCCTTGTTATTATTATTACTGTACACTTGTACAGTACGAACATTACCTTCTCTCTTTAAAAAGTGTATATTATTTTTTGAAGTTTCACAGCAAACAAAGAGTTCTGTTATCTCCTAATGGATCTACTGTTGTCCCTCTGCTTCTTGAATTGAGTTATTAAAATAAAAACACAGTTTTGAAAATTTATGTTTCTAAGGTCAAGTACCTTTCTTGAGAGGAAGCCATGACTCACTGTCAACCACAAAACCAGTTTACTTCTAATATACTCCCATATATATGACTCAAACTACACAGAACTGCCATCTTTACCCTCCTACTTGGTATAATCAACCCACTCCTAGGAAACACACTGATTGACATTGCTAGTCAGCTAGTGTGTACACAGCCATACCTATTACTAACAGGGGTGACCTTTATAATAGAAACAAGATGGAGGGATCAGAAAGGTTCTCTTCATACCTGAGTGATCACCGTGGATGGTCCTGACTTTCACAGGCTTTTACCTCATATTTTACACCCCACCTTTGGTATCAAATTAGGTCAGTAAGAGCTCAGCATTGGGAACTCCCCAAATTATGATTCCAAATGACCTTGTGGTGCAAGTGTGGGTTCAGTTGAAGTAGTACTACCGGAAGGGTACAGTGTTGATTGAGTAGGTGTTGGATAGTGTGTAACTGGAAGTTGCAGTAAGTGACCCATGGATGGTAGTTTTTACCAAAACATTCCTAAGGGGTTTTAATGAGGCAAAAACAAGGCATATCGTGGTGCATATAGCTCCCTCAGTCAAAGTTACTCTACAAAATTAAGCTATAGGCCTAAGCTTTACAGAGATGGTATCAGTGAAGTATGCTTCCTAGCTATGGATTTCCACACACGTAATTGCATAGTTCAATGTCATAATACTTGAATGATTTTACATGCAAAGTAATTGAAAGCACTCATACACACACACACGCATTAAAAAAAAAAAAACAAGGAAAATTGTTAACTAAATAAATGCTGTGAAATTTTACAGAATAACATTATTACAAGGAAATTGATATCAGGAAGTAGAAAGATTTTCATGCATTCATCAAAAGTGATTTTGGAAAAAGTTGTAATAAATTATTCAGATAAGTCTCTTGAAGTTAATCATAGTTCCAAGATGTGGTGCAGAGACCTTGGTGTATTTTTGCATTTTTTTGTGTATTGTTGCATTTCACAGGGAATAATTTAGTGATCAAAATTTGCATAGCAATTTCGAGGTTTCAGGGCTTCTCTATCACAAAATCATTAAAAACCCTAAGGTTGTATATCTGCTACACAATTTTGCACTTGTGTAGCAATTTGTCCATTTTGTGTAGCAAAATGGGATGCTATACCGGATAAAATTATTCCCTGATTTCTCATTGCAAACTGGCCATTCTTTTTAGTCAGTCTAAATCATTCATCCAGTGATGCAGAGAAATATTTATAATACATTAAAAGCTAATACTTACCTTACTTACCTGTTAGTATTACTATTTGACAATCCCATCTAGTATAGAATATCACTGTCAATACTGTGGATCTCCATTAGATGACACCCTTCTTGCCTCATAGAATGCTTACTCCCAAGTTGTCCTTCTTTCATTGCCAGTGAAATATCAAGGATAACCTTACAATCGATGAGCCCCAATACTTACATCCTATTTACACATTCAGGGAGTTTTGGGAATTCTGGCCTTGTTTTAACTTTACATGATGAAGAGACCTTGATCAGGACGATGTACATACAGAATTTTGTAGTTCATGTTCATTGTACAGTAAACCGTCAAAGCAAAATATTCATGTGTACACTGTTTAAGTACAGAATAAACCAAGCTATATTGATCCATTAATAGACCTTTCTGTCTTTGTTGCACTGTATTTTTATGTGTGAACTTTCAGTTAGTATGGAAGCATTTAAACATTTGATAATGACAGTATGTCTAAGGGTGGTTTCAATTGTGTGAGTGAAGAATTCCATATAGCTAAGTCCACAGTGAAAATTTGTGTAAAAAAAAGTGGCAAGATAATGGGCCCTTAGGCGAAAGTTACTGGTTGAAATATAAGTGGAAGTCAGTGGGAGCACTATAAAAAGTGGGAATGGGGGATATAGGTCCCCTCCCCCCCCTATCTCCAGATAATTGCCTACAGATGCATGTTCACATTCTTTGAAACATTGAAATGATCCTTGCTTTTTGTTTATAAAAAGGTCATCACTTTGAATATTTGACATATTTATAATGATAACACAGATCATTCCCAACCAACAGCTATAAAGTTACAGGACTGTGCTTTACAGGTATGTGGACATAGTGTATTACCAAAACAGTACTTCTATTCAACAATGATATAGATTAAGATCCCCTGATGAAAAATCTGGTGCAATATTTAAATGTATCTTTTACTGTTCTCTAGATATACCTCTTCAAACTTTGCCCATTCTTGAAATTTCTCATTTGCTCTGCAAAAATTGTGATTTGGAATGTTGTACATGGTCTGTATTTCTTTAATATTAGTATTTCTTCAATATTTGATGGATTTTGACAGATATTTTGACAGTTTTTAACTATTTTAAATTTTTTAATGCTTTTTGCATCAGATGGGCAGGTATGGCATTTACATGTTCACAGACCTTTAAATGTACATTAGTCCTGGATGAGGTCTGTATCAGGAGGTAACATTACCAATGAACCATAGCCTTGATCCTGGTACATTGATAATTGGTCCCATCCTCAGGGTAATGCCTCTTCCACCCCTGTCCCCCTTGTATCCCCCCCTTTTTCTCCCCAAGCCACAATTAAGATTAGAGAATAAGATCTTGATTTGCTTAGTGGCCCACAATCTCCACTTTAGGCAGAGGACCTGACCTTGAGCATGAGATCAGTCATCAGAGAATAGACGCAGGAGGCTGTTCTCATTTGGTGGTTGAAGGTTGTTTCGAACCTTCTTTTTGGGGAAGGGGTGTTCCAGTCTCTTTTAGGAATTTTTGAATACTTAAGAGTCCATACTGTGCAAATTTTAAGGAAAATTTGCTGCGAAGTTTTGGCAATCTATTTCGCTCCTACTTAGGTTTTGGGAAATTTTGTACAGTGGGATCAAAAGTCAGGTATTCTTGAATTATGGGGGAGGAAGGGGGGCAGAGACATACTTCTGTCCAACCATCCTTTTGACAGGGAGGGGGTTATCCCCCCTTCCTACACCTATGGATCAGAGGGTTGTGTATAACTAGCACTCACATTCTTCTACCATCAAATCGCAAGTAGTGTTATCATCAAAGGAACAGTTTGTTTGAGTTGTCTTGGTAACCAGGCAACCATGTGCCAGATCTCTCAAGGCCCGTGGGTCACAACAGTACAAGGTAAGTGTGCTGCTTTGAAGCTGGCCTGTTGTATCTCACAATACTGTACATTGAAGAAGTGTAAATGAGCATAACTGACCTCGAGATAAAGATGACGGTCAGCAATTAAAAATAGTTCCTGGCTTTGTTGATGATAAGGACCTGGCATTCTTAGATCTATGTTACAGCCAATCATATAGGAGAGAAGTACATAAATGCCCTTACCTAAAGTGCAATTATATTACAGGAAGGTGACAAGGATAAACTATTTTAAGTAATGGGATATTGAAAGCAAGGCCAAGGAGATATCTGATATCGGCAAGCATTATAATATCCATCCTGCAACTATTAAAACTGCAGTTAATGTTTG
The DNA here is from genome assembly GCA_009936505.3 of Holothuria glaberrima. Lineage (NCBI taxonomy): Eukaryota > Metazoa > Echinodermata > Holothuroidea > Aspidochirotida > Holothuriidae > Holothuria > Holothuria glaberrima. The sequence continues at coordinate 18,738 of WURT03291535.1, forward strand.
ACTGCGATCCCTGTATCTTCTTGGGCCAGTACTGTAATGTCATATGAAGCATTGTTACATGAAAACTGAACTATTCTCAAAAGGGTGTACTGCCTATTTTCATAGATAGTACCCCAAACAGTTATCTGTTGTCCATATTGAGGGCAAGCTCAGGGATTAATTTATCCAGTATCACATCACAATTTGTTATAGAATACATGCTGGCAAAATTGCTATACAAATGCAGAAATGTGTAGCAATTTTCTATGCATAACCACAGCGTTTTCAGTGATTTCCACTAAGTAAATAAAAAATCCTGAAAACTGCTATGCAAAATTGAAAGGCTAAATTATTCCCTGAAGCTCATGCAGAACCACTGCAGGCTAATGACAGCCAGCTGCTGGCAGAAATGGCAGATCTAGTCTGACGCAGCTGTGTCAAAGCAGCTTCTGATAGCAGACTCTGCCAGACTGGCATTATTGGAGATTATTGCAAAATGTATGTAGGAAGGGGTAATCATGTGAAGTCACTCTTAGTGCCTGCACCAGTAAGTTTGGAAGGGTTCTAAATGTGTATGCTGCATATGTTTGCCAAGGCTGGCTGAAGTGGATATGAACCAAAGAAACAAAGACATAGGGATGTAGGCTATGTGTAATATGTCTATAGCTGCATAGTATCTGAAAATTTCCAGCTGATTTTAGTATGCACACCATAGCCACCAATGACTTTTTAGTCTGCAGTCCTTTTCAAAGACCATTGTACTTGATGCTCAGCATAAGCAATGGAGTAGGGAAAACAAGCCAGTGAGCCTCAACTGGAAAAAAGGCTGTGGCCGGCTCGACTTAAACCAATTGGTTAGAAACTGGGCCGTAAAACCTCATCTAACTCTAACCCTTTTCAAGGTTTTGCCTGGATGGTGGAAGTAACTACAAAGGACTGAAAGACAAGGGCCCAAAGTGGTGATGCAGAAGTAACAAGATGGTGGTCGTGTGACTACTACCTGTACAAAAATACATATGCAAGACGATCATGTAAAGGCGAAAATCCTCACGTACAGTTAGGAAAAAGAGGCTAAAAAACACTTAATGAGAAGAGGATACTCATAATTTCAGTAGAGGTGGGTGGTTAGAACGTCATAAGTCATAGAGGATTGAAGGAATCCAAATTGATGAAAATTTTTGAAGTTTTTCACTAGACGAGTTTCAGAACCAGATAGTGATGCAAACTGGAAAAAGACGATTTGGGGTTCTAGGCATCCTTTAGTTGTGAAAGGTCTACTGTGGTAGTATTTTTTTGCCAGACAGTTGTTGCAGGCAATAATGGTATACATATAAAAACAGGAGGGAAGGAGAAGCAAAATAGACACTCTCTATCATTGGGAAACCAACTAAAAGGTTTTCCAATACAGATTATTTACTATGTTGTATTTTAAAGATTGGAAATGAGACTAGATCAATCATTCTAAGTAGAATTCAGAGAATTCTTTGCCTAAGTTTGACCTTCTGTCCAGCAATCGTGTCATTCATAACCACTGAATACATCTAAAGTTGATTGATAACATCCAAAAATAGGCATGTTACATGTGAAAGATAATCCCATCATTGCATATTTATGTGACATGCTTCACTTGTGCACAGGAATGTAAGAAACAATGCTCTATTTTCTGTTTTCAAAAGCAGCATTGTAAACAGCAAGCCACTGCATAGTATAACAGGTGCCCACATAATAGGCATATTTAAATGTGATCAGCTGCAGCCTACCATTGTACTGTATTAAAGTACACTGTGTTGCAGTGTAACCTATTTACTTTATTACACCCCTGAGGATGTGATATTACCCCCTCCCAGAGAAGGGTGGGGGGGGGGAGAGAATTAATTAGGGTCAAACTGTCAATACAAATTCTAATACCATGCATCACACATTGCCATGTAGCATTGATTGAGCTAAAGTACCATTCTGGAGAGTTCAGACTGAATCATTTTATTCCAACTTTCAAGGTTCTATGAGCAAGATTAAGGACCAGTGGAATGCAGAACACTTGAATAAAACAATTTCATTGTTTATTCTCAGTGTTTGTGTGGTCTTGTCAACAGTAGAAATTCAACATTTAATATTTCTGTTTATGTGTAACTTAAAGGGAGAAGGCAGTTGCCTCAAGTTTATTTTCAAAAATTTGCTAAATCTTACAGATCTCCCCTTATTTCCCTCACAAGTTTTTTTTTTTTTTTTTTTTTTTTTTTTTTTTTTTTTTTTTTTTTTTTTTTTTTTTTTTTTTTTTTTTTTTTTTTTTGTAAGGTTTCCGGATAAAATCATTGAATATTGAAGTTAAACCAAGGAGTTATTCTGCATAAATTTTAGAAAGAAGTGACAAAAGTATTGTCACATGATTGATATGAGCCATTCCTGAACTACAGTAGTGTACTGGGGTACACTTACTCAAATTGGGGGGACTGCATTTTCCCTTTAAATGTTAATCACTGTATACTGGCACCTTGCTTTTGTATGGCACCTTGTTTCACTTGGCCTTTATACATTGCATGATGTAGCCTGACTCTGTTGATTACCAGTCTTGCAAGCTTACAGTATTTTGACCCTAGCAGTACAATGTATGTATATTAGTATTGCTGATTAACTTACTGTGGTTACTATTTAAAGAGCTGCCACATTCTGTGTAAACCATGTTATTCGACCCTTCATGAAATTTTGTTTGTCTTGTACGTTGATCATTGATGTTAATATAAACTGAACACATTGAAAAGGAAAGTTTCTTTATAGAACATGGAATTAATACCTTAGAATACACGTGAAATGTATTAGTTCTGTAAGCAACAGCACGTACACATCACCACAAGACATTGTGTAGAATATAGTTGAAGTAATTTAAGTAAATTGCCTTCAGAATGAGTTAAAAATTACGTCATTGTGAACCTTGAATAAATCACTTAATTTGGTCACAAAGAGCCGTTTTCATCAGTACCCAAACACACTGTATCTCCTCACATAGATCTGTAGGGATTCTGCCAGACTGCAGTCAAACAGGGTAAGGGCTAGCCTGGGTGGGTAGTCAATGCTTTTAAAATATGATTCAGAATAGATGCACCTTGTCCTGCATAAAGGCAAAATTCAGTTCTGGGGAAGATGGCTTCCATCAAAGCCCACACAAGCTGTACATAATTGGTGATGGGTTTGAAATGCGTATTAGGCTATTACAAGTTCAAAATGCAATGTCACGAAAATATCCTTGTCTATAGAGACAAGCCATGATGATGACATGTTTTCACTTTGAATGAAAAGAGTTAGAATTCACTTTCTGATCTGATATGCTGTGCATGGGTGGTAATCCTGGGGGGACAGGAGGGACATGCCCCCTCCCATATATGATAAATTGCCCATTGCCTTTGATTTTTCATACAGTTAATTATTTTAAATGGGGTCATGTCCTCCCAATATTAAAAAAAATTGCTCCTAATGCTGATATGTTGTAGCCTAATAAGTAAGGCATGCAGTATTTTACAGCTCTCCGCAACTTTTCAGTATACCCACCCCTTCTCCAAATTGAACTTCAGTCATTCGTAGGCTTATGGATTCAAAATTTAGTTTATTTCAAGTCAAACATAGGCCTACACGTTAGTTTACTTAATAATAAAAGCAATTTATATGTAGGGCAAAATGCTGGAGCCTTTAAGTGCTGAAAAGGAAAGACATACTGTACACATAAATTGAATGGTTGTCACCATTGTAACACTAAAAATATGTATGGGGTAACTCTACACAATTAGGTACATCTCATCCATAGCACTTTGAATTGTGTTTTGATTGGCTTACACAGTTGAATCACTTTATTTGATGGTAACACCTTTATATTAAACCAGACACCAAGGGTTTTTATAAACAGGAAAGAAAATACTAGGCTTTGACGAGTTTCACAACCCTACTCCAGAGTCTCGACACCTGGCTGGGAGTTGAGTTTCAACTCTTTTTCCCCAGGAATCGTGACTTCTGGCTTACCTTATTCCACAGGTTTTAATGGAGTACACATATTAGAACACGACTGGATCTATCATTTTTGCCATTCAGTCATACCCCTGTTGTAAGTTTTCCAGGGCTTCATTTGGCCCCAATATTAGTGCAATATTTCTCCAACATTGTCTGTTAGGTTCCTCAGCTAATGAAAAGCCTGTCGTGTAAAGGGAGATGGCAGTCCCCTCCAAATCTTTTTTTCAAAAATTTGCTAAATCTTACAGATCTCTTCTTATTTCTCTCACAAGTATTTTCATGATGTTCCTGTGTCGTGTCAATTCATTGAATATTGAGGGCAAACCAACGAGTTATTCAGCATAAATTTAGGAAATAAGTAACAAAAATATTGTCACATGACTGATAGAAGCTATTCCTGAACCAGTGTACGGGGGTACATTGCTTCAAATTGGGGGACTGCATTTTCCCTTTAAGCCTACTGGTTCACTAATTTCACATGCAGGCCAGTTAGCAGTTGACAGTTTATAGCTGATGAGATATAATGATCCTGTTTCAGTTATATGGCTTCTTTGTAGGAGTTATAAACTCTGAAGGAGCTGCAATTCCTTCAGAGTGGTGACAAATAGGGCCCATGTGTCTCCCAACTTCAAAAATATTGCAGTCACTCCAACCTAGTGAGAAAATACTGTGCAGGCTATGTTACTGATGCCACACACCTGAGTTGTAATCAAGTCACAACTCGAGTCAGAACCTTCTAACACTACCTGACTTGAAAAATTGAAATAACACAGACTCGAGTCAATGACTTGACTGGAGTCCCTAAAATAGCTGTAGTTGACTTAACTTGCTGAGAAAAGAGTGACTTAGTTACAACTCTGCTACACACAAGCAGTCGCTCGTATGAATTGTACACTAGTGTAGCATGCATTTTACTGTATACTGCATTTGTAGTGTGTGCAGCATTATTTCTCTTTACAAGCGACAGCTGTTGACTGAAGATCCGTAAATTGCATTCCCAGTGAGTAGTTTTGCCAAAGGGGCTTACAGTAACCATGACGGCTACTGGATGAAGTTTCTCACCTTAATAGTCTTGAAGAGCAGGTTTCTCATAGTCTAACACCTTACTATCAGAGGATTAATGTTTGTGTTATTGTGCCAGTGTTATTATTAAATGATAATAATTCCATAACTTTTACTGGAATTTTGCTAGATTTGCACAACTTTCATCATTTGTATTCAGCATTTACATTTAACGGTCATTTGCTGTTGATTTGGCCATGGATAAAAGAATATATATTGTGCCCATTTGATAATGACAAGGCTATCAGACCCCACTTCATATTAAACTGTATTTTCAAATCATATAATTGTTTGGACGTGTGGATAGTGATCTTATGAGGTGTTTGCAATAAAATGAAAATCTGATATCATTCGGGCTTTTGCCAGAAAGAAGCTCAGGTCTTTTACAGTGCACTTAACCCAGCAGCTTTCTGTACTCTCTGAGCATGACCCCCAGGATTCTTTGATTGTCACATATTCCTAGTGCATTTCAGTGCATTCCAACACTACACTCCTTATGCTCATAGCTCTCCATCCTGGCTTAAGTTCTGACTACATTTATCATCAAAATGTAAGCAGTCAGGCTAAGGCCATTAGCAATCAAAGTATTATACTTTTTTCAGCTGAGAAATTTCTCCTTTATACTGGAACGACCTGAATGTATTTGCCAGCTTTTCAGTGCATTATAAAACTTAAATAGGTTTGTACCAATATTTCAAGTAGCTGTTACTACTGATACCGATATTTCATTTTCTCTTTATTGGCCAATACTTATCCAATACCATTATTATAGAAATAAGCATCCAGCATACAAATTAGAATCTACTGGGCACCACAACTAATGTAACTGTTGGTTCATTTGAAATCTATGTACAATATTGGAACTTTTATTCTAAAATACTTAAATTCCATTTTTATGATTTGTGGGATAAGAAATATTGGTAAGGTAATGTCAGCTGTTAAGGCAAATTTTACTGATACTGATAAGGGATAAAAGTGCAAAATATTGGCCAATATGGATATTTCATACAGAAAATCATGTCAGCATTAGATGTGGCAGAATGCTTTCACAGAGTACTGTAGCACAGAAGTGATGATCTAACCATGATAACAGGAGGAGACTGAATGTTGACACTTCAAAAATTGAGTTAAGATGGAGCGGTTTTCTTGGTACCCCAGGTGTTGGACTAGATTACTGATCCTACCACCTCTAGCCATCCGTTATTGAGAATCCTGCATTCTGATTGGTTAAACACTGACCTGGTATTCTGCAACACACGGTCAGTAAATGTAAAGACTGATAAAAATGAAGTTTTTCACACATTTTTGGTGGTAGAATAG